>JABFQM010001700.1:0-19199 GCA_022816865.1 Zelostemma sp. ZL-2020
AACATGTCGGTATCTTTGAACACTTCTTCGATTACGATGGACACCATAAGAGAAGACGCCAACGTGAGTTGAGAATTCATAAAAGCAGTGATTTTGTAAGCGAAAAATGCAATATATTTGAAAGCCAAAGTTATTAAAAACGTTGCGTGTTTTATCGAAATGCACCCTATGGCAGGTAAAGAAATAAGGTATAAACCCAAATGTCGCTGTTAAGCGTGTTTTCATCAGCATTTTTGCATGATCTCGAAACGGTTGAAATCTTTGCAGTTTGCTCGTGTTTCTTTCTTTTGAATATTTCTTTGCAAAAAATGTACGTGTTGAAAACTTTAGGTTCAGTGAGTTGATGGAGGAGTGTGAACAAATCGTTGAAAAATAAAATGAAATTTGCATGCTTGTTACCAGATTAAGGCTTAAATTTGAGGGAAAACAGTTTCCATGTTTATGTCTCTTTTCCCTTTGATTTTGCTTAAAATGGTGGATGAAAAGAGGATGTTTTTGCGCGTCGTCGAATCGTGTGATGTTTTTGAATGAAAAATTGTGTCGTCCAAAAGTAGTTTTTTTGTCCGCAGCGAGAAATACATATGAATAACCCGGTTTTTATTAATTTTACAGAACTTTATAAACGATGCGGAAAACTTGCTTGCTTCTCCAAAAACTCCGGAAGGTTCGGGAAACTCATTTTCAACGGTTACGCCAGGCGTCATTGGAGCGCAAGAAGTTTACAAGTAATTATTGCAGAAAAACGTGGAAAAGTAAAATTTGCAAAAATAAATTCTGTGATGATAAAACTGATTGATGAATTTGATGTTGAAAACAGAGATCCCAGGCAGAAGAGATTAGCAGAGAAACAGAAGCAACAGCAGCAGAATTCGCAAATGGGCGCAGTACCTGAAAAATTGAGTTTCAAGGAAAAGATGAAAATGTTTGCTATGGAAACGGGGGAGGACGGCACGCCGAGGGACAAGGTAAAAATTTCACGAGCGCAACGCGAGATTGACAACATTTCCAGTCCTTTGGGCGGAAACAACAACAATAATAACAACAACAACAACAATAACGACAAATGCTAAATCGACGTAAACGCCGGATCGTTCTCAATTTGCAATCAAGTTTTTCATTACTCCAACGTTACACTCGACTAAAAAATGATGCAAAGGATAATAATTGAATTATTCGTCAGGTGCCCCGAGTCCACGAATAATTGAGATTTTGTCGCGACGAGACGAAATAAACAACGAAACGAATGGTCGGAATTTTGTAGCCTGGACTCGGTTTGCAGCGTTTCCTCTGGAAATGTCGGCAACGAACGTTTCTTCATCTTTGTAGTATATGTACTCAAGTTTTCCGATTTACGGTCGTGTTTTTGAATCAACGCAAACACGATGCCGATCAATAAAAAAGATAAGAAATGTTCTCAAAATCTCTTTTTTACGTTTAAAGAGTGACACGAGTTTAGTTTTCATAAATCAAAAAGGAGTTTTTCAATTCCAATCGTATTTCAAGATCAAAAAAGTATTTTAATGTTACGTAGATATTGATCTTATTTAGTAAGTGAAAATTGTTGCAAGTTTGTAAAATTCAGAGGAATAATTTCATTTCAATCATACAAGCAATTGAAACGCCTAAAGTAGTTGACATCTTTTACATCATTGTGAATCTCCAACTTGTAAATTGAGAGAATAAAAGTGTGTATATTTCTGTACTTTATTATACATACTGAATGTACTTTTTTTAAATCAAATGTATATAGAACTTTTGAGATTGAACAGATATATGTAATTTAGACACTTTACTGCGTGATAACTTGAAAATTGCGGCGCCATACATTCCGTTTCATTGAGTCGGCAATTTTCATACGTTTCGCGATTGAACACGCGCACCTGAAGACACAGAGATGCGACTTGAAAAATATTGTTGCATCGTTGTATAAGCCGCAACTCGAATACGAGGAAATTGATTTTTTATACGTTATCGTTTTGTTGTAAGATTTGCACCAATGTTTTCAATACTATACGCCGCATATACATATTTTGTATGTAGTACGATATAACACACTTTAGACACACTGTTTTTGACCAAGTGGAAATACCGATAAGTTCAATCATCATTTTGTAATCTTTAGTACATACCTACAAGTTGAATTGTTAAACACACTTCTATTTCTGAAAGAATCAATTTTTCCACGAAACTCTGAATCGGAAGAAAATCAACTTGTTCATCAAACATATTAAAATATAAAACGTCAAATTAATGTAATCAATTTTTTTCATTTCGATGAAGCAGAAATTTTATAAAATTATACACACCATTTTAAACCATGTACAATGTTTGCATATTTGAAATCAAATTATCCGTTGTTATCATTCAATGAAACAATGAAGAAAAATATGTTTCATGAATCAAACGATGTTGACAAACGTTTCCTAGTGATAATCTTCACTAAATTGTGCGTGAAAGGAAAATGGCAAAAAATGTTGCAAAAATACAGAGATTATTTTGAAAGATGCGGGATCACACATCGAGCAGTGCTCCAAAGAGCTTAGCGCAAAGTGCAGCAATACTAGTAAATAAATGTTGAAAATATAAAAAAAACTATCGTTAAATAAATAAAGCTATGTAAGACGGTTAATGGTGGCAATAATAATTCCACTTACTCTCATTCGTCAAGGTACACATTCCACTGGAATATTTACAATGATCGAAACAAGCGATGCAATTAATTGTAAATTATCTTCAACGAATTGAACAAAAAGTAGCTATACAGAAATATTGTTTCAATCAAGATTTTCACCTCGAAGCGATCATCGAAAGTCATACAAGAGAGGCTTTTGGTCGATCGTCGTTGAAATCAAACTTTACCAACTTTCAAAGTACGCGCATGCTATCGAACTGTATAGATTGAATATTCTTAATATTATATGTGATATAAAGTAGGCCTTTCTTTGAAAACTTAGGACACGGTATACATATTTAGATATTAGGCAATTACGAAGTTTTGCGTATCCATCTAATGCTTTCGTACTTTTGTTCGTCTTATGATTATGAAAATGGAATCATCGAATGTGATTCGAAGCATGTAAAAAATAATCCTTTTGAAATATTTATTTGTATTGAATTTTCAAAGGGTTACGATGAGGATAAAGCAGTTGTCAATAATGCGTGAAACTCCAAATCTTGTACATTGTGGCCATAATGTAGTTTCGTGACTTTTGTCGACGACACATATAAAAACCGGAAGCAGACTGTTTATAATGAAATATGTTGGAGTGTATCTTGAGAAATCGATTCATCTTAGGTATTATTAATAGGTCGATGAATTATCTTTCTTGTTGTGTATAGTGAAATATATTTGCACTATATTTTGTAACACTGCTTTAATTGTCTTTTACAATGAAATCGCAATGTTCACTAAAAACTCGGAAATCGCTGCGTGGCTATTACACAGACGTCGATAATATTGCGGTATTATATTTTACCGATAATTATTGATTGTATTTTAAAAAGACATTATATTTTTTAATTACTACATTATGTCATTATTGAGGTATAATATAAATAAACGACAAATAAATATTGCAAATCCAAGTTTATATTGTACGAGTACTAATTATTACATTTTTCTTATGGAATCTAATGGCACAATTCCAATATCTTGAACATTGTCTTTCTGTAGAGTCATCCCCATTTCTCGAAGAACTGCATTATCCACGACGCCAATTTTCGTACAGTTTTGGATTACTTTTTGGTTTTCGCTGTTGTTCTCGGTCAAATTTCTCATAGCGAAAATTACCCATTGTATAATGACTTTTTTTATATGTAAGGAACATTCAGATTTATGCATCAAGTAAAAACAAAAATTTTTTTAACATTGAAAAGGATACACGGATTTCTTGCGTCGATGTTCGAACAATCCAAAAGCAATGGAATCCCATCGGTTTCTCGTACCTAAAAAGACAAATAACTTGTAAAGTTTTGCTGGAATATTTTTTAGTACCGGATATTTTCCTACCAAATCCTGATTTTTCTTATGCTTTTCCACCATGTTTCCAATGACTCGTATCAACGCTACTTTGAATCCAAAAGCTGGGTGTTTTTGAAGCTCTTCCTCGTCTTTAATCACATCCTGTTCGCACGGGGCCAGTTCACTTAATTTTTGAATCGGCGTGAAACAGTTATTTTTTTCTTTTCCGGCCATTTGCAAAGATTTCAGAAGAACTGAAAACAATGAATGACTGTCCTGATAATAATTACTTGAAATATATTAATACCGTTTCATGAAAATACTTACAAATGCAATTGATCAAAAGACTTGCATCATCTTTAAGAGGTTTACAATTTTCCAAATTGTTCGCCGTCAATGCACCCAATATATCAAGGAGAACGGTAACTTCCACGGGTTCCATGTCTTTCAAATACGAATCCTCTGTTTTCAGGATCAAATCGCTTGTTCTTTTAAACCTTTCAGATAGAAATTGAACAGCGTCGCATGGAAGGCACTCGCAGTTTCTTTCATCGAACCCATTCTCGCCAATTTTTTCGAATATAACATCGAGTAGAACTAATTTTTCTTCAACTGATAAATATTCATAAAGATTTCTCAAATTGAACGGCTGCTTGATCAAAAACATTACTGTATCTAATGCGGATTGAATCCCTTTGGACTTTGTCAATAATATCAATTGCAGAAACAGCTTTTTTTCATCTTCCTTTTCAAAAAAATCTTTCGATCCTAGAACTATCACATTGTGAATCAAGGCACACGTTGCTCTGTTGATCGACGAATTTTGGTGTCCAACGAGTTCTCTGCAAAGTCACGATCAGAAAAGTTATCTTATCAGTACCACGACTTGTTAAATACTTGCATCAACGTTTTTCTGAAATCCGTGCTTTCGATGCACTTTGGCAAATTTTCACGTTCTGGAGTCTTTTTGGTTTTGCAAGAAAACGTTAACAAATTGCAAATAAATTGAATACTCAGTCTAGCGATATTCAGTTGTTCCTCTGTGGAATCTTCATCGGTAATTTCGTTCGTTGTAATCGCATTTATGGCCCAGTGAGCGACCCCATCGTAAGGAAAATGTGTTTTGTGCGAGTATTCACTTTTCTCTTTCTTTTTCAATATTTCATTCAAACAAGACGAATATTCATGATACAAATTTTCTGTTGCATTCCGTGTGTCGTATGCTTTATGTAAATACCCATTTACGCATGAATTTACTAAACATTTCAAAAGTAGAATTTTTATTGCATTTGTAATGTTTGCATTTTCCGTTGTCAATGTTTCCGCTACTTTTCCGAGTAATCTAGGATCTACCAAGGACCTAGAAATACAAAATCAGGTAATTATTAATTTAATCATTTTGGAGTCTCGAAAAATTGTTTACTTGAAGTTGTTTACAGTTAATTATAACCTCAAAGTGAACGTTTATTTACGATACTTGAACGTTTGAAATAAACATGTTACGAATGTCAACAAAAATTGGAGTCTTGTGATAACGAGGAAAAGCATTTCATGTAATTGTTTACATTACCCTGTTTTATCTTTTGCAAAATCGCTGGGTTTAATAATCATTGCCAAATCGGTCCAGTCTTTTTTGTCTATGCACTCGCATAAACGTTCGTGCAATTCCATTATGAATTATTAGATGATTTACTTTTCTTTTTAATTTCTTGAAAATCACGAGTAGCAATAATAAACATTACACACGAGAGAGATAAGAGAAACGTAATCAATCCAATGTAATTACTTGAAGTTGTCAAGTTATCGAGGTTAATCAAAATAAATCGAAATGTATCGAAACGTATCGAAATCGTGGATTTCAAATTTTTAACGTATAATTATTTCGCATAATGTGATTGTTTCAAGTTAAAAAACAAATGCAAATTGAAAAATTGACGTGTCATAAAATGAAATTTGACATAGCAAAATTGATCTAAGCTAATTACATTTATTTTTTGGTACATCCTTTTTTCTCTTCGGTCTGTTTCTGGGTCTTGCATTCTTTTTTCTCTTCAGTTTGTTTTGGGGCCTTTGTCTCTTTCATCGGCTTTGGTAGTCCCCCGAAACGTTTCGTTAGTTGAATTATTCTTTCGGCCTCTCGAATGCCGCTTATTCGGGCTATATAATTATACAAATTATAAAATAAACACATTAATAAATATAAATATAATATTCCATTACCGCCATGAGTCGTGCCGCAATGACCCGGAATCGTGGCTTCTCCTAAATAAACCAAATATTCACATTATAACTCCAGAAATATTCATACATTATAAATTCATATCAATGTTCGTATAATTATACGCGCCTGCAAATAGTAAAATCGGAGTCGACGGTTCACCGCACCCTGAAAACAATGTTTATTTAATGAACTCCCCTCGATCGATCGTGCAACATTAGTTTTACAGTAAACTCTCGTTTATTTCAACCCTTATTTTTTAAAAACTCTCCTTTAAACTTAAAATAAACAAGTTTTTTCCATTTCCAGCAACTTAAAATAAACAAGAGTCTAGAACAACAGGTTCCTCAAACATTTTTCAAATCAGCAAAACAAGTCGAAAAAATTAATGGCGAAGGTACCTGGTAAAGGTGCTGCCAAGTCGCACTGATGTCCCACGGTGCTCTCCAATCCCAGATAACTGAACGCACCTGCAAAGTACTGATCCATACTCCACCTACTACGAAGTATGGTACTCGGGTACGGCAAAGTCGGGTCCCCTGTAAACTGTCGAAGAACCTTGGTCAACTTTTCCACGACTTCTTCATCGGAGCTCAATTCCATTTCGGTCGCTTCTTTCCCGCAAACCCAAGCACAGAGAACTCGTTCTGAACTTTCTATTTCCTCTATATTGCTCAAGCCTGTAATTACAAACAATTACATCAATCTGCAAATTTTCGTATTCGTTTGTCCTCGAAAAACTTTCGATGAATTGATGAATTGACCTTTGACCCAATCACATCGATCCGCGAGTTCTTCGGCGGACCAAGCCAGTCGAATTCCACCTTCTCGCCAGACCCAAAACGGCCTATCATACTGCAGGTATACCTTATTGACATGACCATAGCCCAATTTCGAAATCGCTTGAACTTTCTCAGCGGGCAGAGCCGGGGAGAAAAGCTTGTCGTGCTGATTTTTCAAAACACCCAGAGATACGGTGACGATCACGTAATCGGCCGGAAATTCCTCGCCGTCGCAGCACTTGACCAGTGCCCTTGGACTCTCTTCTTTTGTCACGGTTCCCCATTTTACAGTTTGCACGGGTTTGCAGTACTTTAGAGCATGACTCGGCAAATCTCGAATCAGCGGCGCCAAAATCCCGATGTAGCCTAACGGCACTCTCACGTTCCCTCCGGGAATTTCGATGTAGCTGCCAAACTGATCGGCAGAAATCAGGGAAAGGTCGTCCCCGCAACGACACCTCACGCAGTTCGTCAGGCCGTACATTACGCGGGCTGCATCGTATCTGAAAATGTCATAAATTTATATCATTTCCAATGATTCTTTATGTTACTTTCAACCCTATTGCAAAATAATTTAAACGAATCGGCTTTTATGAATGTAGAAACGTTGGCAAATGAAATAATCGTGCCTCTGTTCTTCGGGAAAGCTTTGCACTTCTTGCTGAATTCTGAGGGCGATGAAATTGAGTAAACTCCCGTGACTACGGCCACATCCCAAAGAAAATAGCGCGGCTGCTTGTTGTTCGATTTGTCGGAAGGCGTGATAGGCCGTAATGCTAATTGGGTAATCGATGGCACGTCCATCGCTCGTGCAAAAGAGGCCCCGACTTGGGTCTGGTCTGGCCAGCGGTGGCTTTAAAAGTCCTTCTTGAACAGCCAGGTTGAATACGGGATTTGCATTGCAGCCACCCTCGATCAAAGAGGCGCCCATTTCGGCAACTATATCCCCGAGCCAACACGAGTGAATTCTTCCACCGGGTCTGCGAAAGAAATTTTTGTGTTGAAAAGTGATTAAAGTACATTTCGAGAAATGTTGAAAACAAATTGAGAATGAGTTTGAGTATTTATAGAAACGAATTAAGAAGCGAGTTTACCTATCCGTGGCTTCGAGTATCGTTACATTTTGTATTCCACATTGAACCAAACGATGTGCCGCTGATAAGCCCGCCATTCCGGCACCAATGATAACAATTTTCGGCTCTGGCTTGCACGGATCTATCATGCAAGTGTCTATCACGCAGGATTCGACTTTCTGTTCGTTTCCGCATGGTAATGTCGCCTGAGTACAATCTTTTTCTCGTCCCTTCTTCGATGAAAAAAATCTGCGCCAAATTCGCTCTGTACTTACTCGATATTTAATGTTATTACAGGCAAAAAAAGGAAATTGATTTTTAAAATGTAACGAAGAAAAGTTTTGAGTATGATTGAAAAATTGCACGGATTTTGATGACAGAAAAGTGGATTAACCTTGAATTGTTGTTGTTAATAATTTTCTGTAAAATTAGATTCGTCGTTGAGAATAGTTTGCTGTCGGTGTGACAACGCGTATTCCACCTGAAAATTCACTGTTTTATTTGCGAGTACGTAGTTTTTTTAATCTGTCAGAAACCGCAAAAGTCACGTACCTTAAAAGGTGTTGAATCTTGCAAGTTGAAAAACGTAATTTCGTGACAAGCATTTCATCGGGAACGGGATGCCGAGGACTGGTAAATTTCTCATGTAGAAAACATCGAAATCGGGAATGATTTCTCAAAAATACGGAATTTTTCTCGCCGAACGTCAAATTCAAACAACTTCAGTGCACGGTAGAAAAACGTTTTTCTATTGTTGATCAACGTTATTTATTTCACACGTTTCTTCAAATCCGATATTTTTTGGGCAACGATAAACGGAATTCTTTAAATTTAAATGCATTTCATTGAAGGACTATCATTGATTCAGATTTAAATGTCTGAAAGTTTTAATATTCTATTCCTCATAAAAGTTGCCATATTCTTCCAATTCGGCAACTGCATAATTTTGAAAAAGTTATCTTGAAATTCGCGTAAGTTTTTGCATTAATTAATTACAATTACCCCTCGATATTTAGACGGGAGAATGTTGGAATTCGTATGGTTTTCCGTATACGTGATGCAAAACTTTTGCATCTGCTCAGCATTCCTTAGAATTCTTATGTTTGTATTTTATTATTGCCCGACTTGCGTCAGGCGTTGAAAAATTGGTTTACAGACTCATCAAGTGTCCCCCTCCACGGAAATCTTTAGTAAAAGGCGAAAGATTTAAGCGTTTTCTGAAGGGAGACCAGAGTAACGAAACTAAGAATTTCACCTATATTTAATAGATTTACTTATAGCACTTGATTGTGAGAAAATAGGGGATATTGTTTCCATACGCCATCTAGCGGACAAGCCAGTAACTCAACTCATGTATCGCGACTGCGAAGACAATTCTCTACCCCGCAAAACATGATATTTTTATTTGTCCTGTTTACGCTGGTATTGTTTTCTGGTTTTTAAATATTTTTCCGTATTGTTGTATAATTTTCCGTAATTCATTTTTTATCGGATTATGTTTTATTATTTTTACTTTTTTCTACTTGTGCAAATTTTTCTGAATTTCTTCGTATTTTACTTCAATTTTAAAACTTCGCAACTCTATTTTTTCGTATTCATATTGTTTTTTTGGTATTTTAGTGTTTTTAGTTTTTTTTCAGACATTGTTAAAGGTTTCTTTTCTTTATTCGAATCTTTTAATCAAGTTATTATTACATGGTTAATAAAAGATAGATATTTATGAAAATTCATAAATTAAACTTAAATTTAAACTTTAGATTTTGTTATAAAAAACTTTAAACAAACATTGAAGTTTCACAATTTATTAATTTCGAAAAATAATTAAGTATACAGTGATAGTTTTAGATTGACGAGGAGTCAATCTGTACAATTTCAAATCAGCTTAGAACTAACTTATTATCTATCCCGGGGCCATTTATTGGGAAAGTAGCAGTGTCCCGTGCACAGCTTAATCAATTACTTAAAATGTAATATCGTCCGGTGCGCAACTTAATTAATTACTCAACATTTATAGTGTCCGGTGTGCAACTTATACCTTCATTAATAAAATTATAATCCAGAGGGTGCGACAAAAAAAAATATAAATTTGCCACTCTACATATATGTGAAATATATTTAGAATATGTCATGTGCACACAAGAATACATACTAACATAAACACGCCACGCACTAGAAATGTGCGGGAAAAAAAATGTTATATATTCTTTTCGATCTTTACTCGGTTTTTTCTCCAAGTGTAAACATTCGTCCGTTATGATATTTTTCTTTCATCAACGTCGCATTTATGTTGAGAATTAAGTTTGGATTCCAGTTCGAGATTCTTCAGCCTCGTTTCAATTTCCCCAGTGCCTTTTCCAGCGATGAGCACCTCGTTAAATTGTTCCATTTCTGCGTTTGGAGAAGACATTTCCAAAACTTCATCGGTTTCTCGCAAAATTTCTCTCCAAGCAAAGTCATTATCTTCTTCTTTTGCGATTCTACTGCAAATGACGTATCGAATGATTAATTTTCCGCGATACGTCGCTCGAATGATGTAGATGCGTTTTTTCTCCGTCAACTTATCAACGAGTTGCTGCGTGAGAGAATCGTCTCCCTGAAAGAAACATTAGCTGCATTAATTCTCTGTTGTATTTCAATGTGAAAATCTCGTACCTTTAACCTGAAGCAAACCAATCCCATGCAAGATTTCGAAATTAATTCGAATCTGTCATCCGATCGAACAATATTTTCAAAATGCTTAGCTAATCCTATTTGTCGCCGTATGTGGTTTTGCAGGCCTTCAATTCCAAATAATCTTAAAGTGAACCATAATTTTATTGATTTGAAACGACGTCCGAGAGATATCTGCCAGTGCTGTGAAAAGTAAAATGTATAATATGACAAAACAAACGGATCTTTACAAAATTGGATCAAATGAATATAAATTACTCTGTAGTCTGGCGCAACTCCTTGTTTTTCATGCGCCAAATATATTCTTTCAACGTTGAACGCGTCGACAAGTTTTGTGGAGTCTTTTACCCTGTAAAAATGTAACAAAACTTTCATTGTTAGAGTAACTCTAAAATACGATGAATAAAAGTGAAATTACCAAAATGCAGAACACTCAAAATTAATGAGCAACCACTTATGAGGATTAAAACCAAAGGATTCTGCATATTGTATGCCGGAAAACAAATAGCGATATTCGGGACACACAAGAGCGGAACCTGCAATACAAAAATGCGAATCGGATCATGGTTTTTGCATTATTTATGTTAACATAAAATGATAAAAATATTAAATTCACCAGCATAAGCTGCGTCGACATGTAGCCATACTTCTTGCTCAATGCACAGAGGGCCAATTTCATCTAAATTATCAAATGCGCACGTTCCTGTTGTTCCCGAAGTTGCGCACACGAAACAGGGTATGAACCCATTTTTAATGTCTTCTTCGAATGCTGCCTTTAAAGTATTCCCTTGCAAGCTACATTTCTCATTGACTGGCAAAAGTCTCATTTTCATAGCTCCCAAAATTCCGGCTTTCTCCACGCAGGAATTGGATTGATCTGATTTATGCAAGATTTAAAAAGTTTAATTATGACTTCCACCGAAATTATTCATGGTTTTAACGAGTTTTTTTTGTTATTTTGAGCGAACAATAAGATGAGAATCCAATGAAATGAATTTATGCTTCTGGTGTAAAAAACTACTGAACATTAAACGCATAAATACCGGATGAATATGCGACCAATTTTGTGCGAACAAAATCCTCGTCCCATTCTGGGTGCAGTTTTTTCATACGACGTACGGTTTGGTCTCTAGCTGCGAATAGCGCTACTAATATGCTTTCACTTGCCGAACCCTGTAATAAATGTTTTGCATTGAATAAGGAATTTTCATTTGCAGAGACAATAATAATGAATATTAAATTCGTTGGTTTAGATTTAAGGTGGACCGATACTTTAATGCAAGGGTGAATTGGAAAAAATATTTATAATGCAAAATAATTCATTACATTTAATATGCCAGTATAATTTATTCAACAATATCTTCTTCTTCACGAAAAAAAATGCGCGAGTGAAAAAATTGTGAAAAAATGCTCGTAACGAACAATTGAAAATTTTAACAGTTTTTTAATAGAAAAACTTTTATTTCTTTGCTAATTCGCATGTTCGGTCATTTATATTGTTCGCAGGACTATTTGCAACAACTTGACCGTGGCGTTTTGAAAAATATTCATTTGCCATAAAGATACATGCATTTGTTTAAAGAATTTTTGACCGACTTACTAAACAAATGCATGTATCTTTTTGGAAAATCAATATTTTTCAAAACGCAGCGGTCAAGTTGTTGCAAATAGTCCTGTGAACAATATAAATAACCAAACATGCAAATTGGCTGAGAAATAAACATTTTTCTTCTAAAAAACTGTCAAAATTTTCAATTGTTTGTTACGAGCATTTTTGTACAATTTTTTCATGAAGAAGATATTGTTATATAAATAATACTGGCATAATAAATGTAACTAATTAACATATAATTAAATGTAAGCAAACGGACCCGAACAAGATAGGACTCAAACTGGAATTAGGCGGTCTAAACATTGACGCCGAGCCTCTGTGTCCCGGTTTCGACTTGGGGTTGGTAATACGATATTTTATTTCCGATGTTACCTTTTTCTAAAGGTTTATGTTTGCATTCAATTATGCCCGACTTGCGTCAGGCGTCGAAAAATTGGTTTACAGACTCATCAAGTGTCCCCCTCCACGGAAATCTTTAGTAAAAGGCGAAAGATTTATGCGTTTGTTGAAGGGAGACCAGAGTAACGAAACTAGGAATTCCACCTATATTTAATGGATTTACTCATAGTACTTGATTGTGAGAAAATAAAAGAGATTGTTTCCATGCGTCACCTGGCAGACAAGCAGCCAGTTACTGAGCGTACGTATCGCGACTGCGATGATAATTCTCTACCTTACCAACTCTTGGCCCATTCCATTTCTTCATATTTGAATCGACATTTCGCGAAGAATGCGTTGTTATTTTTATGTAACATTAATTCGTGATCAAATGGATTTTACAAATGCGCAGTTATTATTTCGGAACAATTCCGTATGAACTCAACAATTTTCAACTCAAAAGAAGGCAAGAAAAAAAGTTTCTCAACAAAAGATACGATTTTTCAAGGAATATTAAAATTCATGACGTCGCTTTTTTTGTAAACTATTTACATAATGCATTTGAGAGATACTTTTATTTATCATGTTTTCTATCAATGTTTTTGCGCTAGTATAGAATTTAAATACTGGAATTAAAAGATTACCTGCAATATTCCTCCTCCAGGTCCTTCGCTACAGTTCAAATATTCTATTGGTAAATCCAGCATTTTCCCCAGCCAATTCATAGTCACTACTTCAAGTTCAGTGCAAACCGGCGAACTTATCCATGAAAACCCAATTACAGCCAATCCAGCACTTAGGATTTCTCCTACAATTGAAGGGTACGAAGATCCGGTAGGATAATAAGCATGGAAATTCGGAGACATCCAATGTGTTATCTGGAAAGTGTTCAATCGCAACTGATAGTTAATTATCAATTCAGAAAATTAATTATTAATTCAGAATTTCAAATTACTATTAAATTACTATAATTTATGATACATATATTTTTAAGACTTGAAATATTTACATAATTTTAACAAAATATCCAAAAATTTAGTTGGTATGAAAATGAAAATAATCTTTTCCGCTAAAAAGTTTCACTTACTCCGGGCATTATGACTCGTTCTATGTCTTTCATGACGTCCTGCCAAGTTTCCGCTTTATCAGGAGCTTCGTCGGGTAACATTGTACTCAGATACCCCGGTTCGACACTCGGCAAAACGTTCCTCTCTCTGATATTTACGGTGTAATCAGCCACAAAATCTATCATGGCCTTTCCGAATTCTCGAAACTGTTGCTCATCCATGTTTTAAGTTGATTGCTTTGTAACGTTTAGTATCTATTAGACACGTTAACCTTGCAAATTATTCTTCATTTATCGTATTTTTACGTAACAAACGTCAAATTGTCATTGTGTTAATTTACGTTTCTGCATTCTTCGCGAATGACGCGTAAATTTAAAAATCAAATTATTCTATAAAGTTCAAACCACTGAATTTGTGCTTTTTAGGAATGGATTCAATTGAGAAAACAACTCGTTCAATGACTTGTTGAATGTAAGTGAACTGTCAGTGAACACTTAGCTTGCCATGTGAATAAATTACGATTTATCATAAATTAGTATTAACTTCAAAAGTATTGACATTGAAAAAGTTAAGCCTGTTCATACTATTCATACCTACAACATCGCAGTTTGAAATATTTTGAATTTTTCTAAACAAATTTTCACAGATACCAACAGTGTAATATAAAAGCTACATTTCTTGTAAATTTAGAGAATAAATATCGTCACATTGAATTACTAAAAACATTATTAGATCGCTCGGAAAATGTGGCAACTTGCTACAAGCCCAAAGTAAACAATAAAAAAAGTAAAAAACCATTAGTAAATCATTTATTCTATTAGTTTGTATTTAAGCAGCGTAGTTTAAAATAAAGTGGTGTCAGCTTTTAAATCGGTATGAGATGTTTAGCCGTTTTCTTCATTTTGTTTAGCTTTTCTGTTTCTTTTTTTCGTTTTGAATTTTAAGGACTTGCAATTTCAAAACTAACCCCGAACGGTTGCCACGACTACATTCATTTTTTACGAGCTAGAGTGTTCAACGCATAAAGACTTTAAAAGTACTTCCTTTACACATACGAAAACTGTTTCTTTATCGAAAAAAAGGTCTCAAACAAAGCTTCTAGGAGAAAAAAGGAAGCAGACGAAAAGTTACTCACCGAGCGTGAAAACAGTTATTTTGCAATAATCTCAAAGGAACTCCGAGGATTGCACTGCAATTAAATATGTAGATGCACCTGGCTCTAGTAGATCCGAAATAATTTGACTGTGACAACTTGCCCCTAGTGACAAAGGTCTACCCTACTTTTCAACAATTAAAAATTTAATTGTCTAGAATTTCAATCAAGACGAAGAATAAATATAATATTATAAATTAAGTTTGAAGTGACGATGATTTTGGGACTGACTGCCCAAACACGTCTGTTTCCCGTAATGTATTCCGTTTAACTGTCGATCCGATGCCTTTCGGAACAAAAATACTACTAAGCCAATGCACACAGAATATACGAACTTGTGAGTGGGCATATAGTAAACTTTCTCTTGCTTTCTCCGCAATAGTGCACGGATCAAATAAGAAGATATTTAGAAAGTGTAAAAAAATAATTTGCGGAAAAAAACGATATAAATCCTAATTATATTAAATTGAAAGCAACTTTCGTCGCGCCAATTACGATATCATTTACTCAGTATAGATTAATATATATCATTTACTCAGTATAGATTAATGTTTCTTAACAGATAAACTTTTATTTGTATTGTTGTCATTTCGAAGTACTTTTTATTGTTCATGTTTTACCAAATTCTAGAGTTAATTCAGAAATTTAGAATCTGGAAAAAGTCAGTATTTTAATTATTCCGGTTCAAAAAATTCATTTATTGTGCATCTTTGAAACGCGACGTATAATCATAAAATCGGAATTCAGTGTAAACGTAAATGTTAGTTTTGGGTGGGGAATATTTGTTATTAATTTTTTGTATTGTTCGCGAACGAGGTAAGCAAGAAAAATAGCTTATTTTTTCAACATAGTACACCTTTTTATGAATTAAAAATTTATGAACACGTCAACTAATAATAGTTATGAGTGCTTCGAAAGCGTTTTCTATGCATAATTTTATTGTTTCTTTTGGGTTCTTATCTGTCTATCATCATGGATTTTTTGTAACGCCTGTAATTATTTATAATTTAATTGAAATGTATAATATTTCTTCTTAAACAGCGCACAACTATGAAAGCAATTTTTTATACTCCTTAATTTTCGCTGTAATTGATACATAAGTTGAGTATTTCGTTCGAATAAACTCATCAAATAATCTGAATACTGAATAAAATAAGAAATAATTGTAATTTTCAAATAATTTTTCTCGACTTTTTGAAGTACTGCATATTTTTTCCAGTATCTCCCAATTTTCTTTCAAAATTAATAAAAATCAAGTTCAATATCCAACGGAATTGACAACATTTTAAAAGAAATTAAGGTTTCATATTTTCCAGAAATGTTCGTTTCTTAATTATTTTATCTCGCGACTAACCTTTGCTCTAAAGTTTGAACGACTTAAAACTTTCCAAGTGTATTTATCTCGGCGTGTAATGTGCAGATTTCACATCGAGAAGCACCGTAGAGCGAAGTTTCTAAACCACTGCAGAAAATCTTCGTTTTATATGGCTTATATACAGTTGATATTCTCGTACGTTTTTGATCAAAAGAAACAAGAGGACAAGCTTATGTTTGTGTTGTATTAGTTTGCACATCGTCCTTGATGAACTAATCGATGGGACGTTGATAATTTTTTCAAGTTTATCACTATAGAAGATTTTATGATCGTGTCATTGTTCAATTATTTATTTTTATTTATCACAATCTATAAGAAACTGAAAAAAAATACTTTTCGGAAAAAATTAATTCGTGTTAATAAAATGAATTTGAATCCAATATAATCTTCTTTTTGATTCAATAATGAAATATTAACAAATCGATAAAATATTTGAAGTATCATACTGATAAAATTACACGTGCAAATAAACACAATTTTTAAAATAAGAAACTAAGTGCAACTTTTTATGAAATACATTTTTCAAACACTAACAAATGTTCAAATAAAATTTGTCCTCATATCACATTTTCCTTACTATTTTGAAATTTTAAAAATGTTCCTGTTCTCAAGACTGTTCAATAGCCACTGTCATTACCAAGGTTTTATTCAAGGCTTGCTGATATTTCAATAAAGTTTCGTGACGTGATAAGAGAACGTTGTGCTTAATGAGTTAGAACATTACCGGGTCCTAGGCCATGTTTTTACTTGGCTTATCCCGATTATCGGCAAATTATGTCTACTTCTTATTGATACAATTTAATTAAAAACACTCACAAAATATTGCCGTGTTGAATATTCGTTAAAAGCAAATCTACTCCTACAATATCGACATTCTTTATTCCAATTATTTACATGGAAAATATTTCTTTATCATTTTTACTTAATCATTACTCTAATCATTTAAGAAAAATATTGAAGACTTTAATACGATGTCAAGTTGACGTAAAACGAAGTTCGCGTACTTATCGTACTGGTTATTCTCTATTAATGAATAATTCAACAAGATCTTTCTAAAAGATCCATAGAGAAACAAATTCCAACGGTAAATTCATTGCATAGTATCCAAATTGCTTTCTTAGGACCTATGAATAAAATTAAATGAAATTAAAGGACTTTTCGTTTTTTTCTTGAAAGAGTTGAAAAAAGTTTCGTACCGAAAGTTTTTTATAAATCGCACAATAAACTGCATGAGCAATATTAAACGTTGCATTAGAAATGCTAAAAGTACTAAAATTGAAATTAATTGGAATGTTGCAACATAAAGAGTTGCAAATATGTTTTAGTTTGTTTTAAAGAAATTTATTCGTCTTCGAGCAATTATTGGGTAAGGTAAACCATCAATTATGCATACTCCAAGTATGAATATTCGCATTATTTTTCATTTAAAATGATGAAAAACATTTTAATATTGTTTCAGAGTGGAAAATAAAAATTAATTTTCGATAAAATGTTTTAAATCAGCTAATTAATGCATGCTTTTAATAATTACATGAAATAATTTCGTGAATTAACATAATTCACGTGGTGTTTAATCATTTTCCAAACAAGGTTGATTAAAATAGTTCTATCACATCATTTAAATGTTTAAACTTAAAGAACATTAACGAAAAATGTGATCGCAGACAAGTTGTGTCATTTCAATCGTCTTCTTATCAGGGGGCGTAGCTCAGATGGTAGAGCGCTCGCTTAGCATGCGAGAGGTACCGGGATCGATACCCGGCGCCTCCAAATTTTTTTATTTTATTTTTATTTTATTGTAAATGAAAAAAAATTACTTTTTTTGAAACTTTTGCGTTTATATTTTAACAATAACATCTTCGGACATTTCGAATGGAATTTATTAATTATCTTTATCGCTGAGTTATCACGAAATAATTAATCAGATTCACTTTTTGGGCGATACCTACAAAAATTCCACGTTATCATGAACGTTCAAATTTAATTACGCCGATTTATTCGAAGTAAACACACGTATAATAAATAATAAACCATGTATATTATTTATTATGTATGATTTTCATGCTGCAATTTTAGAAAGGTATTTAGAGTACATTATATACTTGTAATTAGTGCAATTGTGTAACAAATCCATCTCGCACATGCTACACTTTTTTTTAATAAACATGATTTTGTGCGCGATAGAACGTTTCCATGCGATGGAAAAATGGCATTTTTGTGCACGTGTTATAAAAAGATCGCTCAGAAACTTGTAGATTCCCGCGATGGGAAATTTCTCTTCTAAATTGCAAATGTCATATTTGAAAGAGTCTGGGTCAATGAAATTAAGCAATTAAGAGGAACAATACGAGTTATCACTGTTTCAAAATGATTTTCGAATCCTACTGCAGTGCCTCACATTGTATAAGTTTTTTAAGGCGAATTCGTTCGGAGGCGCCGTGGCTTAGTTGGTTAAAGCGCCTGTCTAGTAAACAGGAGATCGGGAGTTCGAATCCCCCCGGGGCCTTGAATCACTCCATAGTTGATTCCTTTTTTTAAATTATTCAAACTAAAAATTAAGCACTTTTTAAATTTTTTATTTTTGAATAAGTTACTTCCACAAATAATTTAAATAAATTGTATTTTTGTACTCTGTTATTGATACGTTTTTATTTAAGGTGGATCGATACTTTAATGCAAGGGCGAATTAAAAAAAAAAAATTTATAATGCAACATAATTAATTACATTTAATATGTGAGTATAATTTATTCAACAATATCTTCTTCTTCATGAAACAAAATATGCGAGTGAAAAAATTGTACAAAAATGCTTGTAACGAACAATTGAAAATTTTAACAGTTTTTTAAAAGAAAAATGTTTATTTCTTAGTTAATTTGCATGTTCGGTTATTTATATTGTTCACAGGACTA
>JABFQM010001701.1:0-19196 GCA_022816865.1 Zelostemma sp. ZL-2020
CTATATCTGTGAAATATTAATTCCCAAGAGTTTGGTAATTTTTCTCTCTGACACCAGGAAAATAAATCGCGTTCATTAGAGTAAAAGTTGTTATTATTTTCTCAATTTTTAGTGAAAGTTACAACAACTTTTATTCGATGTAATTTTTACCATACTCTTGGCAAAATACAAGAAACACTGAATTTATCATACGTTTCCCGTAAAGTTTGGCAATTTTTCCCCGAGTTTTTAATAATTTCTCGCCACTTTTTTCTCTCCGTGTACTCTTGATTTTTCCCAGTGACAGCGGTTTTGAAAATGATGTACTTTTTTATTTGGATATTCAGTTGGCGCAAAATCGTTCAAACATTGAGTATTTTTGCAATGTTAAACAAAATTTCCTTCATTCATTGGAAGAAGGTTGCATTCGTAACAAAAATATCAATACATTTTTGACTCATTTTTAAAAAATGCCGAGGTTGCGACCGAAGTATCGAAAACAAAAGTTTTAAAAATATTCAGAAACGAAGATAATTAATGAATCATCTGAATTCTTATTCTATTTGATCTTCAAGTTTCATTGGTATTTCCGGATTCAGTTTAAAAAGCTGATGAAATCGTGAAACATTTATGCAATTAATATTATGTTTGTATTCATGTAATCCATTTAGCAATAACAAACGTGAAAAAATACTTCGACCGCCGCATTATCAGACCTTTGGATCTTTCGTTTTTTATTTTTCAACGACTTTCGTGCTCTCACTATTTCGCAGAATAGAAGTACGAATTTTCTAATCTAGTAAATCGCCGGTTCAATCAATTTATCGTTCTTTGACTCGAGAGATAAAATCGATGATAAAAATTAAGTGCGTAAAAACCGACATCGACGTACATCTGCTATTTCGATAAATCATTTGTCATTTCAAATTGCGATAAATGGATTTACCATGGAAGGAAATGGATTTTTAATTGCTGACAATCAAATTATTCATAATTCAAGTTCGAGTTCACGCGACGTATCCTAATTCTAGAAAAATCGCTTTCCGAAGGACCAACAGTAAAAAAAACGAAGTCATGCAATTTACGTTATTTGATGCCTTCCTTTTCCCGAGAATTTGTAAAACAAGGACATATGGATATGCTGGAAAAGGTGAGAGGTATAAACAGGCAATTAAATTGAAACGTCATGACAATCGCCAGTTGCGAGCGGCCGAAATTACCATTTACAAAAGCCACGAATCGCAAGTTTACAAGGGCCCTTCCATCCGTTCCGGAAGTCGAACCTGCGCGACGTGGAATATCATCCGAAAAATTGTCTCGACCTACTTAGCGCCGATCACGGAAATTATTTTCGAGCGCGTAACACCGGACGTTACTGTCAAGAGCCAACCTCGTTATTTTCCGTCTTGGAATCGCAAATTTACGAGAGTTTCAGCCGAAACTAACATTTGATTTCGTCTCGTCTTCAAAGGAGCGCTCGGAGCCAAGGACACGAGGAAATGACTTTACTTTCTCTAATTCTCATCCGACGAACTAAGTCAGCTTCACACGAAGGCCGACGGATGACAAATTAAAACACAGCAATTATTGGCGGACGACCAGTTCCCGCTATTCCAGTTCTACTCCTCGTTACGCAATCCTGATTATGCGTTACTGTAAACGTCTCAAAGATTGGACGTCCCATTTTTTTGCGTGCATTTCAGCCAACTTTGAAGACCGAAAATGAGATATTCTACTTTTCGGAACAATCTCGGTTTATTTTCGACTCGGAAAACTTCTGAACAATTTTTTTCGGTACCAATGTGGCGCTCTCAGAAAATTATTATCAGGCTTGATTGGACCTAGTTTTTATCTGGACATGTTTGATCAGAATAAAAACCGGAAGGTATGAAATTCTGGCTGGAATCGCATTTTTTCCCTGGTACATTTTTTCTCCACGTAATAACTCTTGATTTGTCTCAATTAAATGTCACCGTAAGTTATAATCAAACGGACAAAAGGAGTTGATAGGATAAGTTACCCACAGATTGAGCCTTCACGAGTTAAAAATACGATCCAGGAAGCGGTGGCACGAGATGGCACGTGAGAAAATCAAATAAAAACGTTCTCCGACGCGAGGGCTGACAAAGTTGATTTTGAGGTCTTAAGGGGTTACATACAGTTGTGGTGGGCCAAATTCAAGAATTTTTTTTTCTACCTGAAATGCATATTTTAATACAATACGAAGTGTCATTCAATAGTACAAGTATCGAACTACACATTTTAATTTTGTTGTTGAAATAGATCGAAAAAAGAGCGAGATACAACAAATTTCCGGAATTTTTTTTGTTTTTCGGCGCACACGATAACTCGAGATCCTCTTATCTGAAAAATACGAGTAAAAGGATTTTGTTAGTAGACATCAACATCTGCTGAATGAACGAAGGATTTTTTTTTCCGATAAAAACTTTGGATTTCATGAAGAAAAAACAAGCATTTTGAGAAACCAAAAAAGTGACTTTTCAGTTTTTCCACTCCCATTTTCGTAAAAATTGGAATTTCAAAAAATCCTTCGTTCATTCAGCAGTTGTTGATGTTTACTAAATAAATCCTTTCACTCGTATTTTTCAAATAAAAAGATCTCAAGTTATCGTGTGCGCCGAAAAACAAAAAAAATTTCGGAAATTCGCTGCATCTCGCCCTTTTTTAAATTTATTGTAACAAAAATATTTAAATGTGTAGTTCGATACTTGTACTATTAAATAAAATTCTGTTTCGTATTCAAAAACTAATTTTAAATATAAAAAAAAATTCTTGAATTCGGCCCACTACAACTGCATGTAACCCCTTAAATTCAATTACATTCCAAAAAAAGAATTAAACCAAATTCATACCTTGAATAAAAAGGTCCACTCATCCATTCGATGTGTTTGTGATGTCGAAACAAATAGTAAAAAATTGAAAACGTACTAATATAAAATCATGTCCAAGAAATACGTCAAAAAGTACTTGAGAAAGAAGTTTCTCGTGTCACTGACCGATACATAATGTCGTTAGTCTAACTCTTCTTAATTTATTCTTATTATATTTATATATTTATTCTTTAATTAGTCTTAATTTACGGTTTTTATATTCAGAATTTCTGAAGAAGACCTAAAAATAAGGTCGAAAGCTAAGGAATAAAGAAAAGGTTTCTAAAAGTTAATTACGGTGGTTTCAATTTTTCGTTCGGAGGGATCGTTACCCAAGTGAAATTTACTTGTCGCCCGAACGCACCGATACGTACAATTTTCTTTACTCCAAAATTATAAATTGAAATTGAACAGCACATTGTTGATGAATTAACCAACGAAAAACGATTCCATATTTGACAAACGAGTTTGACATACTTGACCACGTTGTTTCAAAACCCAATTATAAACAGCGGAAACATTATGAGATAAAAGTTTAGGCTTTTTCAGTAATTTTAATGCTCCAGTAATGGCCAGTGTCTTCATTAATTGATAAATCATAATTACTTGACCATCAAAATCATATCCTGTGTCGATTAGACCTGAGAATTCGTGCTAAAACATATTTCCATCGAAAATCACAAAAACGAGTTTGGCTTCGCTTTTAATAAAAATTGGCCATTACTGGAGCATTAACCTTAGCCTCGGGAATTAATACTACGACACATGATATTCGATTATTGATACAAAAAAATGCATTCTGACTCAGGCAAATGGATGAAGTGAATCTCCAAACCTGGACGAGAATTTATGTTCTATAATAAAACTATCTGTCTCTTTTCATTTACAATGAACGTCAGAAAAACCGGAACTTTACCGATATTTCATTCGGTTCCAGTCCCTGGTAACGGCATTTCGTAATCTTATCGAAAATTAGCAAAGTTAGATTTGTCAATTCAATGCGCCCAATCATTGAACCGATAACATGTAACTTCGACTTGATTGCATTTTCTTCTATGAATCATGGGTTTAGCGACAATCTACAGAATGCTTGGTAGACTCGTTTTTCTGTGTGTGTTTGTAGCAGTCGGAACCGGTAATTACATATCAATTTATTTTAAGATAGAATTAGAACTAACTTTCATTCAATGAGATATTAAAACTTTCAATACTTCGATACTTGAATACTATCTTTATAATTAAGTATAAATTCGGATAAAGAATAAGTCTGAAGTTCCCGATGCTTCAAATACTCAGAGAATTCACGTCTGATACCTCAACTTCCCATTTCTGAGACTTTTCTCAGACGAGAACATTGCAGTGGGTGAAAAAATCTTTCCGCGACGAATTGTTTTCATTTTTAGAAACAGACTGCAACACATGGTACCAACCTTTTCTTATTGGAGGCAGAGAAGCTCATCACGGACAATTTCCCTATCAAGTTTCGATACAATATGAAGAACAAATGGAAAATGCTCACATGTGTGGCGGTGCAATTTTAACCAGCCGAATGATAATTTCATCAGGTCAGCCCTTTCCTATTTGAGTCGTTCGATCGTTTTTCTATAAACCGGCCATGCCAATTGAATCTTTAATATTCACAGCGCAATGTATCGATATGTACCATGACCGGAATAAGAACAAGGAAGTCGTCGTCAGAGCAGGAATGATCGATCTCAGAAAGAAAAAGGTCCCGGATGCGCAAACCGCCAGAATTCAAAAGACCTATCGACACAAGAAATTTGAAAAGTGCGTTTTTAAAACTTTTCTTCTTCGATAAACGCACTGTTCATGTCAGAAGAGCCGAATAACATTTTCAGAGGGAAAGCTGGTCCACACGACCTCGGCATATTCGTTTTGGAGAGATACCTGAAGCTTAACCACGAAGTTGCGCCGGTTGTCCTGCCCAAAGCTGGAGAAATACCTGCTGGACACGCAATTTTATCAGGGTGGCCGTACTCTGATAACAGAAATTATATCTTGAATTTTGCCGAATTCCCTCTAATTAGCTATGAAACCTGCAAGGATTTTTATGCTGACGACTCGGGGCCAACTACAGTTGAAGACACTAATTTCTGTGCCGGACCGATAGGTATAAAATGATAAAATGAAGTAGATTCCGACAATTATTCATAGGAGAATTTGGAATTAATTCACATTTTTATTATATTTAGGTGCCGTTGGAAAAGCAGCTTGTAGTGTAAGTTTTGGATTTGTCCATTCAAGTTTCTCGGATAAGAAGACACACTTTTAATCGATTTTTATTTCATGAAATGCAGGGCGATTCTGGCGGACCTTTGGTGCAGAGGAACAAAGATGGGGAGTTTGAGCTGATCGGTATTGGTGAGCTACTCACAAATTTGTTTGCAAATACATACAGGCAACATACATTTGAAAACTCTACTCTTTGAATTTTAATCAGTGAAGAGTCACCGAGTTTAGTGCAATGTTAACCGGTTACAACTGATAATCAGTGACCGAGTTCACCGAAGATTAGTTGATTCCACTGATTCAGATTAAGAAAGTATGTGTCCACATAATTGAGGCGATGAGAAACACGTCGATACATCGAACAATAACTATAAAACGTTGCATAATAAAATATTTATTTCTGTACAAAAATAGTAAAAAAATATAAATTTGGACTTTGACAAATAAATCGCACATTACTCCCATCTTTTTACAGAGAGTTGGAACCGGTACCCATGCTCTGTTGAACGAGATGCGCCAGTTGTTTTCACCAGGGTTTCTGCGTACGTCGGGATGATTGATGCAGCGATCGAAGCGGAAAGCCCGGCTTTTCAAATGTATTGGTATTATTAATATATTGACGAATAAAGTCGGCTGCTGACACTGATTCTTTACAAGGTAAATTAATAATCCAATAGCAAAACCAACGGTCGTTCGCCGAAACCTCAAACCACCACCGAGCCAGCGACTCTTGTTTCGCAAAATTTAGTTCATCCATATTTTAATTACTTATATTGACAATATAAATATAATTTTTAGAAAAAGTTTAATAACTCCGACAATTTTCAATGGATTTCAACAAATGATATCTTATTTCACTAAAAATCAAACGCGCTTTCGAAGTATTAACGCTAGCAAGTTTGTTTTTGCAAAAACTATGCTAAAAAAGATTGTCAAATTGGAAAAAATGAGAAAAAGGTGACAATTTAAGATTCTCACAAAAAAATCTGCGAATATTTTTGTTTGACGGGTCTAAGAATGACGAAGTTGTTTATTCATTAGTGCGCAAAGTCACCCAAAAACGGTTTTTTGATAATGAATTAAAAATTTTTGAGTGTAAAAAATTTTTAAACATGGTTTTGTGTTGTACTCAAAAAGTTTAGAATCACTGTAGCACAGTGTTATTGGTGAAAATTATTTTTTAGGCTTTTTCTAGCAGTCCCGACAATTTTTGTTGCTGTTTATGATGTTCAATTTCTTATCAATAAAAAATGCATTCTGGCACAAGTTAATCAATACATCAAATTTACAAACCTCGACTAGAATCTGTTTCTTGTTTCAAATAAATCGATCGTTTCTTTTCATTTACAATCGACGTTTGATCAACTAGAATGTTACCGATATTTTATTAGGTTCGGGTCCCTGGCAATGGCATTTCATAATCTTATCAAAAATTAGCGACGTTCAAAGTATTTTAATACGTCTAATCATTGGACCGCATACATTTAATCTTAATCGAATACCCATATTCTTCTATAAATCATGGGTGCAGCGACAGATTATAAAAAGTTTCAAACGATCTCCAGAATGCTTGGCAGAATCGTTTTTCTGTGTACTTTAGCAGCAGTCAGCACCGGTAACATTTCCATTTATATTTAGATTAATTTTTCATATTTATGAAGAATTGAATTTGTTACTATTTCTATACTCAACCTTGAGTATTTTTGTTCGAAAAGAGATATTGAAATTTTCAATATTTCGATACTTTAATAATATTTCAATAATTGGAAAAATGGAGCACCTTTCAAATCAAAAACAAGTCTGACGTTTTTTCGTCTGAAATAAACAGTATCACGAAGTTTTCGTTTCTAATACTTTGAATACTCGGTGAATTCGTGACTGATACCTTGAGTTTCTATATCTAAAACTTTACTTGCACGAGAATGTTACGGTAGGTAAAAAAATCTTCATCTTCCGACTTTTCGGTAGCATGTTGTTTGTCTTTTCAGAAGAAAGCTGCAACACATGGCATAAACCTTTTCTTACTGGGAACACAAAAGCTGATATCGGACTATTCCCCTTTGAAGCTGCGATGATAATAAAAAAAAAAATTTTTTGCAGTGGTACGATTTTAACGAACCGAATAATAATTACGGCAGGTTAGATCTCCTCTATCCGGGTCATTCGATCGTTTCTCAATGAACCAGCCATGCCGATTGAGCTTTTTTTATTCGTAGCGCTTTGTACCGACTATTACCTTGAAGAGGAAAAGGATGAAAAATTGATCGTCTATGCAGGAAACATCGAAGCGGAAGGAACTGAATTTCTGGGTGGGCAAATGGACAGTGTTAAAAAGATGTATCGCCACAGGAAATTTGAAAAGTGCGCTTTGATGCCTTTTCTTGTGCGTTAACCGTACTGTTCATGTAAGAATGTCTGAATAATATTTTCAGAGGCAAGATTGGTCCTTACGACATCAGTATATTGGTTTTGAAGAATGGCCTGCTGTTTGACGATAAAGTTGCGCCGGCTGTCTTGCCCAAATCTGGAGAAATCCCCGTTGGACAGGCAATAGCAATATGCTGGGAAGTATTTCGTCGTGCAGGAAAGAAGCTGCACTTGGAGCTGCATTTCATCGAATTTCCATTAATTCCATACGAAACCTGCAAGGCCTTCTATGACAACCATTCGGGACCAGCTGCATTTCATAACACTACTCTCTGTGTTGGACCGAAAAGTATAAAATAATAAAATGACATAGAATAATTGAAATTGAATTCGTGAAAATTGACGATTCCGACAATTATTTGTGGGAGAGTTTGGAATTTATTCAAATTTTTATTACATTTAGGCGTTGCTGGGTAAAGAGCTTGTTGTGTGAGTTTTAAATTTTGCTTTCTCCGATAAAAAGACACACTTTTAATTTATTTTCTTTACATAAAATGCAGATCGAAGATGGCTCACCTTTGGTGCAGAGGAACAAGGATGGAAAGTTCAAGCTGATCGGTGTTGGTGAGCTACTTACAATCGCATAATACAGTTATTAACTCTAGTTCTACACATAATTAAAGTGATGTGAAATACCCCGGGCTACTACCTCATCAACTTCTGAAGTGTTTATCAATAAAAAAAGTTGAATACAGTTTCAACATGCAATTTAAGAGCGTACGCCGATTCGATTAACTTGGAAGAATGTACCTCAGTCTTTAAATCTGGAATTGATTTCGAGGAATACTTTAATTACCCAAACTTGAACAAAGTATTACTATTGGTCAAATTAACAATCAGATTCCAGATTTCAAGGCTCAGGTACATTTTCTGAAATCAGTAGAATCGGACACCCCAGAAGGCGATAAGATATAAATCCGGGGTGTTGGACATCATCTTAATCTTTTCATAGGTACTTGGAAACGGTACCCATGCTCTACTGACAAAGATGGGCCACTCGTTTTCACTAGGATCTCTGCGTATATCGGGATGATTAATGCAGTCATCAAAGTAGAAAGTCCGGCTTCCCGAATGTATGAATTGATTCGGAATTGATAAAATATTGACGAAAAAAGTCGACTGCGGTCACTGATTCGGTACTGGACAAAGATTAATCAATAATCTAATAGCAAAACCTGCGGTTGTCTGCCGAAATCTGAGGTTACTACTAAGGCAGTCACTCCTGTTTCGCGAAATGTATTCAATTGATATTGAAATTACATATGAACATTGTAAATATTAGTTAACGTTGTAATAATGCGAAATTTTTGGTGCTTCGCATCGTACTCTTTGCCACGGTGAAAATTCTGTGATCGATATATCATAATTATAAATAAATCTTGGAATAGCACGAAATACCGCGACGGATTGCGTTATAACCCCGTGGATGTATTTATTCTTGGTGAAAAGTTCAGGCTTTTTCTAGCAGTCCCGACAATTATTGTTGCTGTTTATGATATTCAATTTATTATCAATAAAAAATGCATTTGTTACGAGTTGATCAATACACCAAATTTACAAACCTCGACTAGAATCTCTTTCATGTTTTAAATAAATCGATCTATTTCTTTCATATACACTCGACGTTTGGTCAACTGGGATTTTACCGATATTCCATTAGCTTCGTGTCCCTGGTAACGGCGTATCTTATCAAAAAAACACGTCCAATCATTGAAACGATAACATTTAACTTCGACTTGATTGCATTTTCTTCTATGAATCATGGGTGCAGCGACAGATTATAAAAAAGTTTCAAACGATCTCCAGAATGCTTGGCAGAATCGCTTTTCTGTGTGTTTTAACAGCAGTCAGAACCGGTAATTATATTTCCACTATAGAATAGTTTTTTGATGTTTATAAAGAATGGAACTCGTTACTATTTCTATATTCAACCTTGAGTATTCTTTCCCGAAAAGATATATCAAAACTTTTAATATTTCAATACTTTAATAGTGTTTTAATTATTGCAAAAATTGAGCATCTTTTAAATCGAGAACAGGTCTAACGATTCTTTGTCTAAAATAAACTATCTCGAAGTTTCCGTTTCAAATACTCTTGATAAGGTAAATGTCCCATCATGGACCACCTAAGCAAAATTCGAAATTCAAACGCTGACTTCTAAGTGAAAAATAACTTTTTAGATTCTGTTCTTTTCGTAAACAATGTAGAATTCTCTTAAGAACAAGTTGCATTTTTTGTTTTTGTACAGTTGTAATTAGTTTTTTAATTACGTGCAATTACGTAGTCGGAAGCATGAATGTCCCAGTAATTAAAATTGAAAATTATTTCTAACTACGAGTGTTGTCTGAAACGACAGCTTTTTTTGTATAAAAAGTTAATAATAATCACGTTCTTTGTATTTCTTTCACGGCCCGGTCCATTACTGGGACATCGACCTGACTCGAAAAATTCGTGATTGATACCTTGAGTTTCTATTTCCAAGACTTTACTTGGACGAGAATGTTGCAGTGGGTAAAAAATCTTCACCTTCCAACTTTTCGGTAGCAAGTTGTTTGTATTTTTAGAAAAAAGCTGCAACACATGGCATGAACCTTTTCTTATTGGGGGCACAGAAGCTGATATCGGAGCATTCCCTTTTCATGTTGCAATCCACATTGAACGTCCCAAGAGAAATACTCACCTTTGCTGTGGTGCAATCATAACGAACCGATTAGTAATCACATCAGGTCAGTTCTCCTCTATGTGAATCGTTCCATCGTTTCTCAATGAGCCGGCCATGCGGATTGAACATTTTTTTATTCCTAGCGTCTTGCACCGATTTCTATTTTGAAGCGCAAAGAGCTGGAACATATACCACTTACGCAGGAGCGATCAGTGTTAGGAGGAGTAAATTGCTGGCTGCGCAAAAAAACGTAGTTAAGAAGATTTATCGTCACAAGAAATTTGAACAGTGCGTTTTTGAGACTTTTCTTCTTCGGTAAACGCACTGTTTATGTTAGAATATCTGAATAATATTTTCAGAGGAAAGCCTGGTCCTAATGACATAAGCATATTGGTTTTGGAGGGTGACTTCCTGTTTGACGACAAAGTTGCGCCGGTTGTCTTACCCGAACCTGGAGAAATCCCCGTTGGACACGCATTTGGAGTAGGCTGGGCAGAAAATAAATCAGTGCTCTCCAGAAGTGGCGACCTGTTTTTCGCCGAATACCCTCTAATCTCATACGAAACCTGCAAGGCCTTCTATGATGACAACCCAGGACCAGCTGCACTTCATGACACTGCTCTCTGTGCTGGACCGATAGGTATAAAATAATAAAATGGAGTAGAATAATTAAAATCGAATTCATGAAAATGGACGATTCCGACAATTATTTACTGGAGAATTTAGAATTTATTCGAATTTTTATAACATTTAGGCGTTGCTGGGGAAAAAGCTTGTTGTGTAAGTTTTAAATTTTGCTTTCTCCGATAAACAGACACACTTTTAATTTATTTTCTTTACATAAAATGCAGATCGAAGATGGCTCACCTTTGGTGCAGAGGAACAAGGATGGAAAGTTCAAGCTGATCGGTATTGGTGAGCTACTTACAATCGCATAATACAGTTATTAACTCTAGTTCTACACATAATTAAAGCAATGTGAAATACCCCGGATTACTACCTCATCAACTTCTGAAGTGTTTATCAATAAAAAAAGTTGAATACAGTTTCAACATGCAATTTAAGAGCGTACGCCGATTCGGTTAACTTGGAAGAATGTACCTCAGTCTTTAAATCTGGAATTGATTTCGAGGAATACTATTAATAACCCAAACTTGAACAAATTATTACATTGGTCAAATGAACAATCAGATCCCAGATTTCAAGAATCAGGTACATTTTCCAAAATCAGTAGAATCGGACACCCCAGAAGGCGATAAGGTATAAATCCGGGGTGTTGGACATCACCTTAATCTTTTCATAGGTAGTTGGAAACGGTACCCATGCTCTACTGGAGACAATGCGCCACTCGTTTTTACTAGGATCTCTGCGTATATGGGGATGATTAATGCAGTCATCAAAGTAGAAATTCCGGCTTTCCGAATGTATCAATCGAATTGGCATCGCTAAAATATTGACGAATAAAGGCGGTTGCCGACACTGATTCGGTACTGGACAAAAGTAAATTAATAATCTAATAGCAAAACCTGCGGTCGTTTGCCGAAACCTTAAGCCACCACTAAGACAGTCACTTCTGTATCGAGAAAATTATTTCATTCATATTAAAATGATTTAGCAACATTGTAAATATGACTATGAATATTGCGAATTTTGTTATATCTTCCAGCAATGAAACCGTTGTTTTTAACGAATCTAGAGACGTTATAAAAAATTATCTAACAATAATTTGTCTCGATGAATGTAATACGGTGTATTGTATTGAATTTCTCGACGGCATGTATTACAGCACCAAATGATCAAAAGCAGAGTTGTCTAAAAATCATGATTCTGACTGAATTTTGTAATGCACAGGTTGACAGTTATAAAATAAATTCAATTTTCCACGTTTCCCAGACCACAAATGTTTTTACAAGTGTGAGAGAACATGTGTCGTTCAAATACTTTTGATTCTATGTACAAATATTTCTACTGAAATGAGAACATAATGCGTACAAAAAAACTATAAACTCGAGAAGCATCTCGGCTTTTTCACAATAAAACTATGAATCTTTCTTTTCTCGTACTCTTTGAAAGGACTTTATTATAATGAAAAATATGATTGCTTCAGATTATGCTGAGTTTTGATAAGATTGAGGAATAGTGTGATTCATAAAGAAGAGCCAGAACAAAAGCATAATTATAAATAATCGACGTTCCCAAGCTACTTTCGAGTTTTCCGACAGAGTGAATTTTCACTGTCGTATCGTGTCTTCGAAAAGTCAATTTATTGTATGGTATCCAACATTTTTTCCGCTCAAAAACGCAGGATCGGAGAATTCATAATAAGTGTAAAAATATAGGTCGATGTATCTGAATAAAAAAGTATCGTTTTGAGATAACATTCTGTGTTTTTTTCTACAAGTTTGAGAATTATGTCACGTATTATATACCAGTTAAATGCCAATTAAATGTTAATTGGATTCTAAAAGCCTCATAATAAAAACGAATTTATGTATGCCGGAAGTTGATCGCTTGAAGTTAATCGATTAATTAAAAATGTTGCCCAAAAATAGTTGAATGAGACAGAACCACTGGGTCCAGCGTTTCAAGCCCGAATTGGGCCCTTTTTCATGATTGATAACGAAGCAAATCCCAATCAAAGTATTTCAATTGGCGCTGAATTCATTATTTTTATCCGAATTTTTACTTTGATCAAAAAGTTAGATTTTTATAATTAGAAATCATGAATTTCAGTCAATTTCACCTCGTAAGTGAACTATTAAATGAAAAAGAAACGACGTCTAATGCAGCGAACATGTGTCATTGACCACGATGTGGTCCCTTTTCATTTACAATCGACGTCAGGTAAACCGGTATTTTACCGATATTTCATTCGGTTCCGGTCTCTGGTAACGGCATTTCGTAATCTTATCGGAAATTAACACGTTCAATCATTGAACCGATTATATTTAACTTTAACTTGATTGCATTTTCTTCTATAAATCATAGGTGCAGCGACAGATTATTTAAAGTTTCGAACAGTCACCAGGATGCTTGGTAGACTCGCTTTTTTGAGTGTTTTAGTCGCAGCCAGAACCGGTAATTACATTTTTATCCCTTTCGAAGGCAGTTTTTCATGCCCTATTAAAAATTTAATTAAAGAGTACCTATTCATTCATTGAAAGAGATATCGAAATTTCTAATACTTTGTTACTCCAATACCGACACATGTATGCTATTTTTATCACATTAAACACAAAAATTACCGTTCAAATTCAGCGAAAGTCCAAGGTTTTTATTTCTTAAATGCATTATTTTTAACGTATTTGTTTCTGATACTCTGAATACTTGGGGAATTCGTGTGTAATACATTCGAGAACGTTATATTGTGTAAAAAATCTTGATTTGATGGCAAACTGATTGTATTTTCAGTAACGGGTTGCAGCTCATGGCACCCACCTTTCCTTGCCGGAGGTACAAAGGCTGTTCTCGGACAATTACCTTATCACGTTTCGATCCTAGCTATATCAGATAAGGAACAAACATTCCTCTGCAGCGGTTCGATTTTATCGGACAAATGGATAATTACGGCAGGTTGGCACTTCCTTATTTGAGTAGATCGATCGTTTTTCAATAAAGCGGGCCTGCCAATAAAATAAAATTTTCTTTCCATCCGCAGCGCACTGTATCGATACATACTATGACTATCACGCGACAAAACGATTCATGGTCAGAGCGGGATCGAACGATCTTAGCAAGAAAATGTTCCCGGATGTGCAAACCGACAAAGTTATGAAGACTTATCGTCACGGGAGATTTCAAAAGTGCGTTTTTGTGCCTTTTTTTCTTCGTGAAACGCACTGTTCATGTTAGAATGTCGGAATAATATTTCTAGAGAAGAGGCCGGTCCTTACGACCTCGGCATGTTGGTTTTGACGAATGGCCTGCTGTTTAACGAGTGGATAGGGCCGATTGTTTTGCCCAAACCCGGAGTAATCCCCGTTGGACAGGCAATTTTCTCAGGGTGGTCAGCGACCAAATCAAATCCTGAAGACACGGGCATGCTACAGTTCGCCAAATTCCCTATAATCTCCTATGAATCCTGCAAGGCCTTCTACGATGAAAACTCGGAGTTGGCTCCAGTTGAAGACACCAATCTCTGTGTCGGACCATCAGGTTGTAAACAGCAAAATAAAGTCGAAAATTGAAATTGCATTCGCACAAATTGACGAGTCTGCAAATTTGCCATTGTCGAATTTTATATTCATTACAATTTTCATTATATTTAGGCGTTTCTGGACAAGCGCCTTGTAGTGTAAGTTTTAGAATTTTCTTCTCCGGTTTTTGCGTAAAACACACTTTTAATTTATTTTTACTCCACGAAATGCAGGGCGATTCAGGCGGACCTTTGGTGCAGAAGAACGCTGATGGAAAGTTCGAGCTGATCGGTATTGGTAAGCTAGTCCATTTTAAAATACAGAAAACTTTAAGTACACACATAATTAATCTCTTTACAGCGAGTTGGCGACGGCACCCTTGCTCTAGTAACCAGAATGCACCAGCTGTTTTCACCAGGGTCTCTGCGTACATTGCGATGATTGACGCAGCCGTCGAAAAAGAGGCTCCCCAAATGTACAAATTGTCTCGGGCTTGGTACGATATTGACAAAAAAAGCCGGCGCCGGACACTGAACCAGTACTGGACCAAGGTAAATTAATGATTCAATAGCTAAACCAACGGTCGTTTCCCAAAACCTTGAATCATAGCCGAGCCAGTGATTCTTGTTTTTAAATGTTCATTTAATTTATAGTTTTCGAGTTGCTCGAAACAAAATAGTTGAATCAAAAAACTGAAAGTTTAGAAAGTGAAGAGTCGATTTATATTTTTTTGAATTAAATTGTACACTTTTTTTTAAATTCGCTTCAACGGAAACTAATGGTGCGCTTTCGCAAAGTAGGAAAAATAAAGGAACCAAATCCATTTAAAATTTTCCAGGTTAGGAAAAGCAGTTATAAACTTCGAACTGTTAGAAACAACGCAGTTTTTCCGCCACTCGTTCTGTTTTTTCCTCCGTCGAAGCAACATTTTCTGAATTATCAGAGGTTTTAATTTTTCCTTTACGACAAGACGCGAGTTGGAAAATCGAAAAAGGTTTGGGAGAACGGATGCAAATAACGAGAACGGATGTTTCGTACGATGTTACATCACAGTACAAAAATTAATCTGTCGAGACTGCTTTTACCATTATAAATCAAAAATTATAGATGGTATTTCCGATACAATTTCCTAAAAACTCGTAAGCTGGAAATGAGTCGCTACAAGCGGAAGTGCTGCTATTTTTAAGTTCCTCACTTTTCATATAATAATATATCTAGTAGTGGTATCTCTAGTAGTTTTAAGTATTAGGTTTTTGTTGAAAAATTAGATGAAATTGTGGTGACCCTATCTGAATTTCCACTTGTTAAAGTAGCAAATTAGTGCTTTTCTTTAAACAAATTAAAAATTATGACTGGTAAACATATAGATTCGAGAACTTGATGAATGTTTGTAACTGAGTTCATTAAATTACTAAGTTTGATAAACTTATAAATGATGATTACATAAATTACAAATTACTGGGATAATCGGGTTTGGAAAATCAATGATCTATTATAATATTCATTTTATTTCTAACTTAAAAATAACATTTATTCCTAACGTTCATTTACCGAAAAACCGCTTTTTTCATCGATAAATTCGTTTTTTAATTCTATTATCGAACGCTCTCGGTACACAACAATTTATTTATTCTGTATACATTATCAGTACACATTCCGGAAGAAATATATTCAGGTAAATGAGACATTAATATTCATATTATGTTCATCAAGCCACGGACTCGTCATGGATAGCAAAACGTATCGCAAACTTATTCAAAACATTTTATTTTGAAATTAAAAAATCAACTCTAGTGTTTATTTCCAAGTAAAAATACAAGATTCGTCAAAAATTCAAGAGCCACAAAAGCGAAAAACGGAGAGTATTAAATTACTCTACAAAAACGCAAAAAAAACATTAATTTCGATACACTTTTTTTAGAAAAATGAAAACACTCGACTAATTTTTGCATCGTGACCAAAAAGCGCAGCAAATTTTTGCTCGATGATTATTTTCCTTGTATTGCAAACCTAATGCTCGAGTTTCTTAATGAAATCGATGAACGCATAAACCCTAGTATAAATCGGCGGAGGGTTTTTTATTTGCAGCCCGTAAGGTATTTGTTTCTGCGTTGAGATGCCGATCAGCTCGTGTTTTCCTTGACCATTCAATTGTACCAAGGGATCACCGGAATCGCCCTAAAACAAACATTCCAGTAAATTTTTCATTAAAAACCAGAATAAACTCTAAATATCGATTGCCAAATTTACCTGATAATGCGTCATCCCATGGCCAGTCAGGGGCCGGGTGCAATATTCTCCATCGTCGACAAAAATCGCTCTATAATTTTCGAATTCATCACGGTAAAAGTCGTTGCAAGTGAGGGAATCCAAAATAGCGATTTCGGCGTATTGAAGAAAACCGGATTTCGTCGCATTCCTCATGTTTGAGGCCCAGGTAGACAAAGTCGCGATTCCGTATGAGAAGAAAGTAGACGGCAAAAGTATCGGCTTAACTGTATCGTCGAAGACCAAAGCATTTTTCAGCTTCAACACGCAGATGTTGGATTTCCATGAATACGATCTGAAAAATTCGAAATTCCAAGTGAGAAATAACTTTTGAGATTCTGTTCTTTTCGTAAACAATGTAGAATTCTCTTAAGAACAAGTTGCATTTTTTGTTTTTGTACAGTTGTAATTAGTTTTTTAATTACGTGCAATTACGTAGTCGGAAGCACGAATGTCCCAGTAATGGACATGGCTGGGAAAAACGTGATTACGATTAAAATTGAAAATTATTTTTAACGAGTGTTGTCTGAAACGCCGGTTTTTTATTTTGTAAAAAAGTTAATAATAATCACGCTCTTTGTATTGCTTTCACGGCTCAGATAAAAAGAAAAGTTTCTGCAACTTACCGTGTGAATCCGGGGTGGAAATGCATGCTTTCAACTGCGACAGTTTGTTCGTTGTAGTTATGTTTATGAAGATTAAGGACACCCGCTTTGACGACCACTCCACGATGTAAATATTCCTGGTGGAATTGGACGCGCTTGATGCAATCCGCGCTTGTAATCACCAAGCGTTCGGAGTAAATAGATCCAGAGCAGACGTGGCGATAAGAGTTCCAAGATGACTCGTCTGATAAGATTTGAATCGAAACTTGGTAGGGAAATTCTCCTTTATTAGCCAAGTATATTGTGACTGGTTCAGCGCCGTCTGGTATATAGCCACAATCTGAGAAATCGCAAAGAATTTTTGCCTATAAGAAATCGAAAAAGTTTCGAATTTCAAACTTCTCACTTCTTTGAGAAAATCGCAGTTCATTTCTTTCAATATTTCATTGTTATGTTTTCATAGTAAAAAGTTATAAATTCTCGAATTCAAAATCGATTGGAAAAAAATAGATCTTATTCATTCAAAAATCCACACTAAGTAAAAAACCAATTTTCTACGTGACGGAATATTTTGAAAACTTCCATTTATTTAACTTATTTGTCAAGTTGCAAATTTTGATAGTTAATAAAAAATGAAGGAATAAATATAATTACCCGCTGCTGCCAACGCACACACAATCACAAGTATAATTAGCATCTTTAATTTTAAACAGTTTTATTACAACTCAAGAATTATTAAACAAAATCAGTTTATCAACATTCAATAACTACTGAATATTTCGGAATGGAACAGTTCAATTTTCACAAAAACTCCCAGGGCAGTCAATGCTTTGACCGACCGAAAAGAACTGACTTTATATAGGAAGTAGTGAATGTTCCAAAGCTAGACCGAAAGAATTTCTATGATCCAGCCTATGAAAAAAGAGTATTCCGGGCGATAGATTTCAGAGACGGCGCGTGATTGGTGGTCTCTTGGGCGATTTCAAAACCCGGGCCTCTCAAAAGGTCATCGATACCATAAACATGTTCTGGCTATGCTGTAGAATTATTAAGAAGCAAGGTCTTCCCGAATGAATATAATATCGCTTCCAATACACGAAATTCATTTTTCACTCCAATTTCATATCTTTATCTCATTTTTTACAGTAATTTGAAAACGGTGAGTGAGTTTGGAAAAACTTGCATTACAAGAAATGTAGCTCATTCAATTTTCTATAAAAAAACATTGCGTTTTCGATTCGTTGGAAGGAACGGCGTAAAATCGTGGAGACATTTGTCAGGAAACTCATGAAAGTTTTAGTTTGCAGTGATTTTAATTATAGCGAACAAGAATAAATATAATTACGGGAATTGACTGCTGATTATTTTTAGAAACATCTTTGCTCGTTCATAACGATACAAATCGGGGTTTTGAAACTGGATGAATTTTGATAAGATTAGACTGCGTAGCACTAATAAAAAGAAAAGCCAAATTAAGAGCTAACACAACAAAAGTATGTATTTTTATCTTATAAATAATTTAATGGCTCATCAACCTAAAAAATTTAACAAATTATATTAAACATTGGCTTTCTTTTTGAATCACATTTCAGAATACTTAAAGTAGCTCAAAACCGATCCAGTTAATTGAATTGATCAACTGTTATTCCGACTTAATTCTCAAACGGACAATAATATAAAAATAAGATCTCGTAACTTTGAAACATTTTCCTCTTCGCTCACAAGTTTAACATTTTGAACTTTTTCATTAAAAAGTCATGAGTATTCGCTGCGATTTCCTGCATGAGTTTCGTATAATTTTTACACATCATTTGAAAGCTTTCAAGAGGAGCTACTTTATCCAAATTTTCTATAATTACACCCATTGCTTTCGTCTTTAAACGTTCATTACAACAACAATCAGCATGGATTAAAACTTCAACCGCATTTTCATACGTAACAGCTCGCAAGATTTTTTCTTCAAACGCTTTGCTTAGAT
>JABFQM010001702.1:0-19192 GCA_022816865.1 Zelostemma sp. ZL-2020
GTGTTTTCTTTATCACCTTTTCTTTTTTTTTTTCTTTTCTTTTTTCATTTTTCGTATATTTTTTCAATCCTCGCGCCCTTTGCTTGTTGAATGTAATTTCCTTTTTTTTTCTTTTTTTTTTCAAAAATCAAGTCTCAGTATTTATCGTACATTTATGTAATTGCGTAATTAATTTTAGCATGGTTTTTGCAGGAGCTGCCGCAATTTTAGAATATAACGACAGTTTAATGATTTCTCTCGCATGATATATGGTCAACGTATACGCGGTCTAAGAATAATAATTAAGTTTCGCGAGAAGATTTGTCAGGTGCCAAACTGCCAAATGTCACGTTGACATGACGGGCAGCTGGCATTTCATCACGAGAGTGATAACGTGGCCAACTACTGTAACCTATTTGTGTTATGTAGTTCGCTGACAATGTAAAATTTCAACAACAATGCAGACGACATTCCAACCTTTTTTTCTCCATAATTCACTCATTCATATTTCCCGCGCGTAAAACTTGGACGCGGGAGGTAAATGCGTGAAAAGCAAGAAACGGTTTTGTCGAAACATGCGTCCAGAAATGTTTCTCCGAATCTCGAGAGAAACTTTCGAATATAATTTCTGCTTCGCTTGCTTTATAAATGTTGGCTCACTTATGGGATTTCGGGCCGAGTTTGGGAATCTGTCAAAAATTCAAATCAAGATCAGGCCGGCTTAGGTAAAACTCGGCTCCAAGTTTGTAAATAGTATCCGCGCGATGTGTACACGGTAGGCCGGTTTTCCATTATTTTAGGTCGAGACTTTTTTTCTGTCTGCTCGGTCTGCTTCGAGAATCAGCTGCTGCCAATCCTGTTGAGGGCATTTCACGGAAGCCCCCCCCTTACCCCCGATGGCGAATGCGCTCACCTGCGCTCCACGAATTTCCACATTCGACAAACACGCTAACCAAACCAAACCCCTCTTTCACGAATCAATATTCCTCGCTTTTACTCGAATGTCTACGAAACTCGCCGAGTTTCGACCGCCCCATTTTACCGCGTATACCGAACATGAGAGAAAACAATTATTTGAAATGTTTGGAAAATGTCGCGAGAGAGAAATCGGTGGCCGACAACAAGTGTGCGAGTCGATGAGGAGAAAAAAAACGGAGTAGAGCGTGTAATTTGACGTGAAGATACGCGTAGAGGAGCTTTTTCACTGGATCGAATTGCTTCCGTAAGCTAGAATTGCTTCTAGCGGGCTCTTTTATAAACGGATCTAATAATATTGTCTCGCATTTCCGAGGCGACGATGACAACGAGCAGAGCGAGCAATCGGATCGCATCGCATCGCATCGCATCGCATCGCATCGCATCGCATCGCATCGCATCGCATCGCATCGCATCGCATCGCATCGCGCGGTACGAGAATAGCACCGAAATCTCAGATCTCTTGGCTCGTTTCTCCGTTTTTCTCCGACCGGGGCACATTTCACGCGCGTGTCAAGAGCCGATTAACCGAGTCACGGAGTGCCCTCGTATCGGGACTCTATTACTTTTCTCTCTGCAACGTACGGCGGCAAAGCCGTCGAATTACGGGAAAAGAATCTCAAAATCTCCTTCCAACAGTTCCAACGGCGCGTCTCATTATCTCGATTTAAAGAACTTTGTAAGACTTTCGGAAGGTATTTGATTCGGAAAAAAGCTTATTTATGCAATAATATAAGTAACATTTCGAAAGACCTATTAAGAGCAAGAGAATACGAGAGACTCGCCGAGTACGAGAAGCCGGTGCAAAGGAGCTAGCTAATACGCGATGGAATTGTGTTAAAACGTTTTCGGTGTTTCGAAATTCTTAAATCCGGATTACGCCGAACCTGCCCACTAAGTAGTAAGTCCTCATTCGAGGGTCTAAATCGCTAGCTATTATATGATTATACAGACCCGAGACCTGCATCTCACTCGTATTGTATACACTATAACAAGGATCGGTAAATCGCGACGAAAGCAACATTTCGTGACCTTTTTACGCAACGCTGAACGCTTTTTTATGGATCGGAAGTTGGATTGCTTCTATTGCGGAACACCCACGAAGAAGCAGCGAATATTATATGGATATATTTTCTTTCTCCGTGAATTATAGCGATGTGCGATGACGCGTTGACTGTACATAAATGCTAAAGGCTTGGAAGGATCGCGAGCATCGCATCGCGATGAAGCATCAGGATCCTTAACGACGTGCCTTTATCCGAGAGGCATGAAAGTTGACACGTGCCAAAGTACCAAAAGAGCATTGTCTCTCTGCCAAACGTCATTTTTCATGTCACATCCGCAAGTAAGACGACGTTCCGAGTCGTTAAACTTGATGCCATTGTCAGAGTAATTAGCTTGATATTGCTGAAATCGCATTCTGGCATACGCTCAATTCCGCCCTGCTGCAGCTTCTGCGGCATTGCATTGCTTTCCGGATCCCCCATCTAGTGCTACAATATATGAATATTGGATTATATGAAGAATGGGATTACGCACGGGGAAAAGTCTCGGGAGTAGAGTTATCACGTTTGCAGTTTTATTTCTCGAGATAAGTATATAACGCGTATGTGATTATTCTGATATTTACATAAGCCCAATGTTCGAAGCTGCGGTGAAGAGTAACCCGACACCCGCTGCGGATATAGCGAGCGAGCGAGCGAGCGAGCGCGCGTAGCGGGGCGCAAGTGCAGTATAACAGATACACTTGTGCTTGCTCGTTACAGAAAGTCCGCGCTCTGCTTCGATACACACATTGCCGAAGGAGGACCGTCTCGAATTCCAAGCTAATCTCGCTAGGATTCGCACTTTTTCACCTTCCGCGAAACCCTATTCCACTTGGTCTCACTTTTCGCGCATTTCAAAAAATCCCATTTTTTAATGACACGTATCATATACTAGTACAACTAGTATTATAAGAATAATTGTAAAAATGGTAAATGAGGCGGCGGAATCTCCGAAAAGCGTCGTCGACCTCGATGACGTCGACGTTCGCGTTGCTGAATCGAGCCCATATAGATCGCGCTTAGTCGAGCCAGACAGCCTCGAGGCGAGCATGCTTAATTGCCACCGTAGTAGCAGCCACCGTATTACTAGCTCTATTATGTAACGCGAGCGCTAGTGGAATATAGAGAAGATAAAAGACCATCTCAACGGCTGGCCGTTTCTATCTGTTACTGTCGCGCGCTCTCGGTGGAAGTTAGTTCTAGCTCGTCTACTTGGCTCTACAGCTTTGTTCGTCTCGTACTGGACAGCCGGAATCATAATTAATGAGCTACCCCACTTAATAAAGGATCCTTTTATTATTATAAAAGAGCAATTTTTCTTTGAAACTAATCTACATTACGTAGTCTTTATTAGTGTCTTTTCTTTCTCTTTTTTTAAAAACTCTTGTCCGCAGACTTGTCAAGACGCTAATTCCGAGGCTGCAGAAGAAGCGGCGATTCGGCGATTCCTACTAGCCGCTTACTCGTTTTTTACGTCCTTATATTTCTTGTTGGGATGCGCGATCAAGGCGCTCTTTCTCTCTCCGCATACGCGTTTATATTCCACGTACTTATAGTTATATAGTATAGTACAGTGCATTCTGGGAATGCGTGCATGAATGAATGCCCCCCTCTGTTGGCTGTCTGTCCTTGCGGCATAAGAGACGAGAATCGAGAAGAAGGAGGAGGAGGAGGAGGAGGAGGAGGAGGAGGATTGTTCTTTTTGAAACACGGCGTCGACGGGGTATAGGCAGGCAGGCAAACAGGCGGTCCCTTATGTCCTTATACTCCTTGCGCTCTTGCGGGCTCGGGCGCATTATATAGATATAGCGCAAACGCGCGTACACGCTACATGCGACCTTACGCACGTACGCACGCGCAAGCAACGGGGCCCCTTTGCCCCCCTTCCTTCCTCTTCTGCGCGCCTCTGCCCGCGGTCTGCCCTCCTCTTTTGACGGACGAAGACAAGAAGCCCTCTATCTAAGGGCTTGACAGGCTTTTGACGGGGCTCTTGCGAGAACCTCGGGACGTAACCCTGCTGTTTTTGCGCGACTCGCCGAAAATGGCTGAAACCCGGCAGCTATCCAACATGGCCGTTGCGATGCACTCAAAAGGTTTCTTTATATTATTATATTCTCTTCTCTTTTTTTCTTTTCTGCGAATCCCTTGCTCGAATATGTCCGGGTAACTCGCACGTTTTCATAAGCGTTTCATTTTCCGCGCTTTGTCATCTTCTTTTCTCTCCACGCTTATAAGAATTACTGAACGAAAGGCCGAAATTACCGAAAGAGCCAAAGACGACGCTATTACGGAACAGCGGAAATGAAAACTAGTTTCATGTCCAAAGATCGCTTTTGTGTTCCGTGACGTCACCGTGCACACTCATGAGAACACGCGCGATCGCGTATACGTGCGATGTTCTATTTCGAGATGACGTTTCCTTAGCGAGAACTCAAGAACCCTAAAGTTATACAGATTTATTTCTCGTACGGACCCAACTCTAGAAAAAGACACCGTTAATCCCGAGCGTGGGATCACCTCGGGATCCCTCTACTGCTGCAGTTTTTCTTTTCCAAATCTTGCGCGTCACGCAAAACTTTCCAAGTTTCCAATCTATTGGATTCGTTGCTGTCCGAAATGAAAAATTCAAATACCGTCTTTTCCACAATTTCTTTAGGAGATTCAAAGAGAAAATCATGTGTGCCTACACATCGCGTCAGAACTTGCAGATTGATTTATTCTGCCACATCTAGTCAAGAGAATGGTGCTTAAATTTATCACTGAATCGGCAATAAAGGACGCTTGAAATCGAGCCAAATGTTATCGAATTCAGTCGCAATGTCGACTTTGCAGTTGACGTGCGCGATCTACAAGTTATGGGTTTCGGTTAGTCGTCAAGTATTAAGGCATACAAATAGTTGTGCCTCGAAATGTATACGTACTCCGCAGTAAATCTTCCGAGGCATCGTTGTTATATAACTTTTCACGGAAATTTACTCCTCCAAGAAACAAAAATGCTGATTTTAATTTATTAAAAAAAAACAAGCTTTTCATTCCTTTTTCGAATTACTAGTAGGTAATGATTATTTAAATAAAAACAAATTGAGTCTTCTATACACGATGATATACTTTCATTTTTAATGGAAATCATTTTGATTTCGGTTCAAAATGATTTCCACCAATCATTGACGTACATCAAGATAGAAAAAAATTATTTTGACTGAAATTTTTCAAAATCAAGAGAACTTTTCCTCAATATTTTTCAATTCAAAAATTGCAACAAAGTGAAAAAAAGATCTCGTGTGACCTTGCAATAATAATAAATAAAGCGAATAACAAATGTGTATAAATTTACAGTCTCAACTTATTCCATGTCGTATCATTCATCATCTCTACATTTATTATATCACGACGGCGAATTTTGTACATTGATCAAATAAGTCAAAACAATGTGCGAAAATAACAGAAATTATTTCTCGGCAAAAACGTCCATTCCGCATGTGTCTAAAAATAATCGACTCGTTACTATATCTCCGCATTAGAATTCTTCTTATATCTCGTATCATCATTGGGAAAATAGGAATAAAAGTTAAAAAATGGAAAAATGATTGAAAAAAGTGATGTTTCAAAATGAATCAATGGTCGTTGATGGAAAATCAAAGGAGAGGGAGAGACAAGTAAAAACGTGAGCTTTTTTCGTCCCACAGAAGCAGCAGCAGCAGCAGCAGCCTCAAACGAGCAAAGGTAGGGTTCTCGGACGCGCGCGTCACGGTGGACGCACGCCGTCCCGATGCCGACACCAAAATAGCTGCGAAACTGCCTGCTCGAGTGTTCTAAGGTTACATGTTGGTATCGCTACCACGCAAGTTGAAATGAGAGAACCCTGTTGCTGCTCATCGCGATTATACGCCAAGATTCTACAAAAAGAGGAAAATCCTCGCTAAATTCTTAACCCGGATTGCGAAATTCGCTCAATGAATCGTTCCTTATATTGTTTTTATATTATAGTAAATACCTGATGTGGCGCGGCAAAGTCAAGATAGTCGTACTTGAAGCGGATTGCGCTCTCTCGCAATGAATCGCAAAGAAAGAGGGGTGTTTGAAGACTTGACAAGAATTGCAGAGAGCCGTAGGAAGCTGAAATATGTATTACGGAGTAGAAAAGGAGAAGCCGGTCGCGACGCGATGATGTGCCGGCCGGCCTACACGTCCGCGTCCGGTCCATTTTACACGAGTGTCCACGAGAGACGGCGGGATAAAAGAAAACAATAGACAGCCGAGATTTACTCTGTATCGAAGGCGGAAAGAACGCGCTAGGAATTTATTTGACGGGCCGAGAAAAGCCATTAATTCAATTGCCCATTGAAGGGATCCATTTCTTTCGTATCGATGCTGATCGAGGTTGATATTTTCTTATTCCACTGTCAGCAGATTTCCAAGTTGCGCAACGAGATGTGTAACAACTAATAAGGCGCATACCAATTTCATGACTAATAACTCGACCACAAATTTTATTGTCGTGGAGTTTGACCGAGTCATTTGGCGTACGAAGCTTAATGAAATTTGACAGTACTGAAACGATCCTACTACGCCAGCAGAGTGACTAAATTCGAATGCTTATAATTTAAAATGTAGTTGCAAGTGGTTCAAGTTTGAAGAATATTTGCGCTGTTGATGGCGGTTGTGTATTGTTCGATAAAAGCATTTTCCGAGACGTACGGAAAGAGGTAAGGATCGTGTGGAAGCAGATGGATGGGCGGAAGGACGAGAAGTAAATAGGGGTGGTTTCAAGAGGGCGGAACGAAACTGGGTGGCCGACGTTTGCGAGGGCCATCGAGGGGTTAACTCAACCAATATTGACACTGCGGGAAGGCTTTGGGAGCCGACGTAATGCGAAAGGGCGAAAGGAGGGTTATAGTGCTGCGCCACTATATAACCACACTCTCTTACATTTCGTCGATTTAGTCCTACGTTTTCAACATGGCGTCCGCCCATCAACCCCGTCGAATTTCACACAAAATTCATCTTTCTTTTTGCTTATTATCAAAGAAACAGTGATACCTACTAAGGATTATAATAAGAAAAGTGGAGAAAAAATGTTAAAAAATGTGTTGAGACCGCAGTTTAGTTTGTTCAAGAGCTTCGAAGTCGGAGCAAAATTGAAACGTCAATGCTTACGTCCTATATTTCCGAGTATGAAATTCGGAGAAGATATCAATGGAGCCGCACACGTTGCATCAACAGATAAGATTTTCATAAATAAACTTAGCAGCACAAAGCAGTGCGCCTGTTTGGTCTGACTTGTAATCTCTTTAACTCAAATTCTGCAGCTATCGAGAAACTACGGATTATAATATGCGTTTAAAAATAAAGACACATTTTTCACAGCGTTTCCATTGAAAATTGCAATTAACTAAAGAATAAATATTGAGAAAAAAATTACGCTACTATTACATGGTCATTACGACCATGTTTCATTTACGCGAAGAGCACGTTAGAGATTCATTACCGGTTTTCATCCCTTGCGCTCTGATGCCATGTATGCCGAAATATCAGCCAAATTGCTACCATGTCAACGTCAATTTCACTCGATTCGTTGTTTAAATCTAACGGGATTCCGTAAAATCATCTCGAATCGGTATATCGACATAATATATACGTAACAAAAAACTCGATTTTTTCACATTAAATGAAGGTTTTTAAGCCTTAGCAATTATTTTTCAGCAAATCGTCGAAATTCGCAAAAATGATACGGTTCCAATCAAGTTTTTTTCTTATTACTTGTTGAAAAGGCAAGAAAAAAGCTTCTTGATTCAAGACAGATATTTTTAAGAGTGCAGTGGTTATAACAAGGGAAGCGAGAAACAATTCAATTCTTCCAGCATTACCTACAATTATTTTTGGCTTGCAATAATATGCCCGTATAATGAATCGCGTAGCTGCCGAGTCAAGAGACTTTCTCACGACAATGACTTTTTTGTTGCGAGAATGTGCCATGAATAAGATAAAATAATTATCTCTGTGACTTCCTGCGAAGTTGCGTTCGCTGCAAGTTTGAAAACAAAGGTACCACGTGCAACGCTGTTTGTTATTGTTTTCCGATATCGTATTTATCAAGCTTCAAAAGTCACAACTTTTCTCGGTAGGAGCTGCTAGATGGAACGTGTGCAGCCGTTGCCCGTTCGGGAGGGACACGCGCGTATTCGCAGATATTTGCATGTATATGTGTACAGTCGAGTGCATGATATAATTATACAATTACACGAGCCTCTCTGGCCAGCCTGCCGGCACATTTATACCGCCGCCGCGATAATGCGCGCGCCAAAGATGCTGAGCTCGCGGTGTGCGGTGAAACAATGGCGCCAGCTACCTCCTTATCATCCTCCTAATCATCCTCTCCCAACGCCCCCGGAATGTCAACGAAAGAGCAGTCTTTATAAACTTTTAAACAATTTCATCTTCATTAATACCTATATTATATCCTATCGCCCTTATTATACATATAGATTGCCAGCGCTCGGAGAGAGAAAAAGGAAAAAATATAGAGTACCTAATAATTAATAGGCGAAATTGCATGAAAAAAGAAATGCCTTGGAGGTGTATGGGTATAACGAGCTAATTCTCCGGTAGATTACTATGTTTTAGAGGCCGGCGATGGGTTACACGCATGATTTTTCCATGTTGCAGGAAGTGATTAGAAGGGGAGCGATTCGTTTTTTTGCAGCTATATCGGTACGCGGTTCGCGTGGGTGCGTTATATTATTATCGGGTGTCTATCGAATCGAAACTGCTCATTATATCTCGGTTCGTCCGGCCGCCGGTCTCGACCACTTTTATATAGAAAGCGTGCCCTTGGGCTAAGCGCGCCCCTGAATAAGATGTTCATTTACATCCACGTACCTATACATTCGCGCACGATTCACCGAAAAATAAAGCATTGTCCAATGAGTCGACCGCGCGCGTATGTGTATGAGAAAAGTGGCCCTTTCAATGGGAATATTCAGCATAGGATTAATGAATTTTGGCAGTGACGGGAAGTCGAGAATGAGACGTTTGCATTGCTCTCGTAGCAATCAAGGTTCAAGGTCACCAGAACCTTCTTCGTGCCCGAAGGGAACGGAAATCTGCGTCCCGGAATGGGAATTCCTTTTCCGTTAGTCAACAGAATTTGCTTGCCTCGAGCAGATTTCCTGCAGTTTGATACGAGCAAAACGAATATTTTCGTCTTCCCGGTTTTTATGCCGCAGATGAGAATTTTACCGAGTACTATAGTACATAGTATAATATACTGTTGGCAGTCGGTTTTACCAAGTGTCCGAGTCCGAGGGAGGAAGTGGGAAGCACCATCGTGGCAGAGCGCGCTGCGTCACGCCATGGGGTACGTATCGAATTTCTTATGGCTTCTGTGTATTCCCATAGCCCATAGAGAATGAAGCCAAAGGGCCTCGAGAACTGCACGCGTATCGAGCAAGTTTAGGTATCGTGGATATACGCACGCTACTCGCGACATATTAATTACAGGAAATCCCACCGTGACTCTATCATTCAAACAAGCGATATCAAATTATGTTTGCCAAATATACGCCGGTATATATTTTCGCTTTTTTATATTGCTTCTCATTGCGGCTTTTCGTCGGTTCGGCAAATAAAATTCCATTGATTCTACGCAGCATCGAGTGAAAAAAAAACCTTATCACGTTTATTTGCTTTGCCATTAAATAAATTAATCGTCCCCTGAGACTTTGGGCGACTCGTGGGCGTTTCTCACCATACGCATATAGTAACATCATATATCGAGGAAAGTACGCAAAATATTTAAAACATGAATTTGATGGGAAAAAATGCGTCTTACGCATGGATGTTCTGTTCGACGTAGGTATGCGGGGCATAGTGTAAATCGCGGCCGGCTTGAGATGGCAGTGCCCGCAGTGACCCGAGGAACAGCTCGCGGCGCGCAGTGTGCTTCTTAGCAGGGGACGCGTGTGTCATATGTTACGGCAAGAGTTTGCGTTTGGTCTGTTCTAAAATCGGATCTGGAGCAACGACCTTCGCTACAACAACATCAACCTCCAAGTCGCGCCCTCCTTCCCTCGAAACGAGACGATTCCGATATTGCGCGCGCGAAGCGCTCGATCCGATGCTACACATATCTCTTTTAGACAAATATCAGCCAATTTTCCATCGCGTTCTTTCGACACAAAATCGGCTCCCCAAAATTGCCAACTGGAATATGAAACATTATTTTTATTCAAGAATATATGAAAACTTTTCCACTTGACTTGGTATTTTTCCGTTTCGACCGCGTGCAGACAAGCCTGCTCAACTGGAATAAAGTGTATATACATAGAGTTGCGTTATAGTGGCGTATTTGGAGAGCAATTTCTATAATATTTACTTGGGCAGCCTTAGAAAAGTCCCGAGGGTCTTCTAATTCTATGCTAATTTTTGATTTGTCCACTCCTCGTTTCGGTAAAAATCTTATCATTGTTCAACTCGGATGCTTCGAAAAGTTTGAGAAAAAAAAGGGACTCACCTATGCTCGGCCGCTCGATCCCGTTGTCGGCGATTTTTGAACCAGTTGCTGACTTGGGTCGTGGTGAGTCCGGTACTTTCCGCCAACTCCCTCTTTTCTCGTGGCGAAGGGTACGGATTCGAATTGTACCACTCTCTTAAAACGGTTCTTGACTTTTCTTTGAAACAATACGACGTTTCTTCGCCGTCCCAAATGGTCCGAGGCAACGGGTACTTGCGTCGCACTCGATATTTACCTGCAAACGAAACAATTTCAGCTTCAAAATTACCATTGAAAATAATCGTTTACTTCATTGCAACGTTAACGAAGGAGCGCGGGAACAATACAAAAATATCCCCAACTATGATTACTCGAGGCGTAGATTATTCCAAGGAAGTTGGAGATAAACGTGCATATAATCTGGACCGTACGCAACTATGGCGTTGGACGCGATTCAATTGCCACAATTTCCCGACTGCCATACAAATATAATTGACATTGATTTTTTTCTTTCTCTTGATTTCTCAATTAGTTTAACGGCAAAGAAATATCAAACTGAAAAGCAGATTCGGTGGACCTTGAACAGGCATTTCCAAGAGTGATGTTATAGTTGACTGGGATATACTAATGTAGGATGAGCCGACTTACCTACAGCGCCAAGTGGCCTGCCCCGCAATCTCTCGGCCTCGATGTAATGAGCCTTGAGCCAAAGCGCCTGGAGCCTGGCATGGTTGTGCTGGCTAAAGGTGTGACTCTCGAGTATTTTGTAGAGATCTTTGAATTGGTTACGGTGGAAGGCGACTATCGCCTTGGCCTTGAGCACGCTCTCGTTACGCTGGAGTCGTGCGCAGGAAGGAAGAGACCAGAGGAACCTGCCCAGCCTCTCGACGGATCCGGCCTGCTGCAGCACCTGGACAGACGACACCATCGCCTTGAAGACGATAGACAGGGGGGGGCACACTGTTAGTCGTCGACAGAACTCATCCCGATCTCCTCTCCTCATTATATATTCATTCTATCATAATAATATATACGAGATTCCAGACGCGATTCTTATTCCATATCGAATACCAACTTTCTTCATAGTCTTATCAGCCATTTTTTCCCGATAAAAAAGAGTAGTCGAGGCGATTCTTGGACGTGGGATACAAAGGGCGAGGGAGAGGGGGAGGGCACACTTTTTCCTTCCCTTTCGACTCTTTCGTCATTTCAATCATCTCGAGAGCATTTTTTTTCCGTCATATTCTAGCGCTTGTTTCGAGATACGCATCGAATAGAAACCGCGTTTGAATTCGCCAAGAGCTACCAAGATTCACGAGATAGAAGCAGCTCAAAAATGTTAGCGGCATCGTGCTGTTGTAATTTGCGTTCTTATCGAGATAGCGGCGAAGAGGTTCCTCTCGGTTTATTGCTTCGTTTCATCCAACTTTCACTAACAAGTTTTGTAACGCAGCTCGCTTAATAGTCGACATCCGTTGCTCAAACATATACGCTATCATTCGGCTATTATAATATTCTCCGAGACGAGATCTTTCTACCGGTATACCATAGTAATATATTGATTACTGCAGAAGGCTGTGCTTTAACGGTGAGAATTATAGTTCCGATTAAATGGCGATTCGAAGCACGATAAGGCCATTAAGTTTGCCGTGATGTTAAACATACACGAAGACAGGATCAACAAGGCTCACGTGACTCGAGAGTACACGCCGAATATTCATTCGATCGTCGCGGATTTTTATTTTTATTTCTCCTTTCTCATAACTTCAAGTTTAATTCATTGATTTACAAATTATTTTCGAAATACAACACGTATTCCTCGTTTTCTGAGAATGCGACAACTTTTTTTTCCAATCTTCGGATTCGGGAAATATGTAAAGAAATGTCGTTCGACACCTGACGAATGACGAGTGACGACGAGTGACGACGAGTACTGCCTCCTTAATCTCTTTTTTTTCCATTTCTTCTATCTCTTTTCAGAGGAAATATAAGCACATCAATATTTTTATCATCCATCATGTGCTGCTGCAGCTTGTTGGTATGACAAAAATAGCAAAATCTCGAGAACCGATTGACTGTAGTCTTAATTTTACTCGATCATCATTATTTTCAAATGAACAGTGAAATATGTGGAACTCTGCAATCCTGTATTCGAATTTTCATTATTTTCAAAGTGGCTTTCGTTGTAACGGGAAATTGATTATTCATATTTCGACAGTTTCCCTTCGTTGTATATAGTATGTATGGCTTTTTTCTCATCGAGTATTTTATCAGAAGGAAACATTACACATTCTCTTTTTACATATAGGTAGTATGTAGAGAAATTATTAGAATATTTTATTGCAAACGTGATCAATTTTATTACTCTTCTTTCTGATCTTTCAATTTAGGAAAACTTTTTGACAGTTTGATTCACGAATGAATTCGAGTATGTTAGAATCATGCGTGAATCTTAAAATGTCACTTTTATCGGATAACTTTTACGTTTGTAACAAACGAATAAAATTGCTCAAGCGCCACTTTCTTCTTTACTGCATATTTCCCTGCATAATAGAAATTTTTCCTTAATCTTTCCAAAAAAAAACCCGTGTACAAGTTCAATAGCTAAAATTGAAAGAACGTTACAACGTTACGTCGCGTTTGATTTTGTAATCGAATAAGCTTGAGCCAAGTGCAGAGTATGGGGCACGTAAACGTTTGCAGAAATGAAATGGAATGGATTTGGAACACGTCCAAGCGGAAAAATGTTCATAGAACCACACACAAGAGAGATTATATGTTGTATAATGGATAAATAAAAAAAAGATTCCCGAGTAAACATGCGGTATTAAGAACAAGTTTGAGTTTTGAGAGAAAAATGTATATGTACCTCGCAAACGCAGGCAACTTGCTCTTGGGTAAAACCAAAGCTGGGAAGCTGGCCATTGCTGGCGCCACCGGCCGAGCTCGCCGGACTGTCCTGGGGACTGTAGGTATTGGGGGGTCCGGACAAACTTCCCGCGTAACTCGCGTTCGCGTCGACCGAGGCGGCGGCCGCTACCGCTGCTGCCGAGGTGTGGCCGACAACGAGGGGTGTGCTTGGGCCTTGAGGGCTGTAATCGCCTGTCGCCGAACCGAGAACATCACCGCCGGCGGGACCGGTGCCAGCGGCGCCGCTCGCCGCCGCCGCTGCCGCAGCCGCTACCGCTGAAGGTCCCATCCCAGCTGCGCTGCTGGCTCCTCCATAGGCCATCATCACCTCATTTCCGGGGTTTACCCCGACAACGTTCTCGTATCCTCCGCGAGTCCACCCTATATTTTCACTCTCTCCTACTCTCGATCTTTTTTAAGTTTTTTTTTCTACTTGGACGCTAAACTTATATCTCGATTCATCGGTGCTCAAGCTGCGCTCGAGCGTCGCTTCGCAAAGAAGACGGTTTTCCCTGACATTATTTCGCCAAATAACAACGATTCCTGTTGCAATTCAGATATACGCACTTTTACATTTTTCCATGTTTCTATGGAGAGAGAGAGAAAGAGCCGCGCGAGTCCAGAGGAGGATTACCGAGTGCGATATTTTTAGGAAGCCGCAGCGTATGCACGCACGCACGCCTCCTCTGACGTCTCGCCGCCGTCGTCGTCGTCGTCGCACACGTCGCACGCACACACTACGCACCAGCACAAATCTCTGCTCCACGCGCCCCGCGTGTCTCGTGTTACATCGCGCCGCGCGCCGATTATTCCCTAATCTCTTAAACTTTCTTTACTCTTATTCTTCCATCTTCCGTTTCCACAGCTTCATCCGCAAATCACAGTTGCGTTTTCTCCCCCTGCGGCGAGATAATCGGATTCCGGATTACACCTACTCCTATTATTATCCTATCCCATCCTATTCCTATCATCGCGCACCACGTCTCTCCACGTACTCTTTTTCCGTTTCCTTCCTGTTGTCTCTGTCGTCTTTATTAGGAATCTTCTTCGACACGTAATCCACTTTTTCATAAGAGTCACGGGGATACTCGATTTGCGATGCCGCAAACGCAACGTAACACACACACGGATCTTCTCCTACGCACGAACCCGAATCGACTGATGATCCAGTGCTGTTCAGCAGCGGAACAGGAACGGAACAAGAGCCACCTCCGAGGCATGCGCATGCGCGCGCGCGGGCCTGATTAGCCGGGGCGTGGCCGTCGTGACGGCCGCGAACAATTGCGCGTGCCATTGGTCGAGGCGTGTGCGGCTCGGGCCACCATCTCGTTTCGCCATTGGGTGCAATCATACAACGGTAAAACGAGGCACGTTGTTGCTTGTACACACACGCCTTCCTTATACTTCCTTCCTAACCTTTCGCTCCCTTCGACGACGACGACGGCGACGGCGACGAGGGTTCAGTCCCAAGGACGAGTACATGTACAGCAAATCGACGTGGAAGAAGAGTAATCGTTTATTTCGAATTGATTGAGAGGCGGCGAAATTAAAGAACTTGGTGAGCTTATGGAAACGAAAAGTAGAAAAACTTGGTGATTGTTTTTTTTTTGCGCCTACTTGGTGCATTGTGCAACAAGTGCGAGAACAATGGATTTTTGGATGAATGTAACATTCGCTATCACATGAGAGAATATCATGAAAAATGCGCGAAAGATGCAATTTTTCTGCAAGTTTTTGTGTTACGAAAATAGATTATTTTTAGTGCAATGTTTTTGTTTGGATTATGCCTGCAGAGAAAGAGATTTGCCTTAAATTAATATTCACGCTAAATCTGTTCAAGTGGAATTATTTACCCTGCAAATGTTTCATTCTAAATTTTGATTGCAAATTCGTATGATTCTTCGAGTAGAAAAACAATTGGCGTTATTGAAAAGTGTATGATCGTTGAGAAATGAGAATAAAAATGGAATAGAATATATGTATTCTGGAAAACAGGCTTAATTAGGACTTGGGATAATAATCGAGAAAGACATTTCCGGTGCAGGGCTTAAGTATATTATATTGAAATGTATTTTTCAAGAATTTCGACTGCGTATTAAGGAAGAACAAGCGGCGAGCTGTCGGAAGCCCTATATACATACGTGCGTGTAAGGCCATGGGGCTCAGGTCTACGGAGGTTCGGCAGGCTCGGGACTCGGAGCCCCGAGGAGTCGAGCCCCGAAAGGGTACCGACGCGTAAAACGCGTAAAACCATGACAGGACTGCAGACAGGCAGTCGTCCCACGTCAATCACAAAACGAGGGCAGACGCGCGAGTCAGTTTGTATACGCCAACACAAACGACATCTTTGTCTAGAGAAGGAAAAGAATAAATACTCGGGAAAATCTGGCCGTCATCCCAACGTATTATTATTTTTTAAATCCCGCGCTCTTGAGAAAATAATACTGCAGCAGCGTTTACATAAGGGTTTTCCGTCGAAAAACGGCTAATGTACGTTATACATTTGTTCGCCACGTGTGTATCGCAGTTATGTCATCATTATTTTTTGTCGAAGAGCGAGAAATAAATTTTTCGGATTTACGTATAATCAAAGGTTTAAAAGTTGTTGTAAAATATAAATGATAAATATTGTGATTTTACTTGTAATGGAATTGTATATAAAATTGCCGAATCTCATTGATTGATCTGCAATCGCAAGGCGCGCAGTGCGCGTGTAAGCACATCAAGTGAACATGTCAAGTGAATTGATGTATGATTATTTTTGTACGTTTCTCGGCCGAGGTGCGCGGGGCACCCCTTGCATCATCTTGAGCCATGGGGCGTCACCCTATACAATGTATGATATTCTGAATGAAGCCGTCGACACAGCACATAATGCAGACGTATCCAACATTTTAATCCAATCTACATTCTCGAGCATTCGGATCCAAAGTCTCAAGTGTATATGCCATACGTTTAAAGTTGACTTTGACGTTTCATTCTACAAAATCCTTCATCGCATTACGAGAAAAGCGATTTTTCATGAAACTCGAAAGAATGATGATCGTGTACTTATGTGGGTTGCGCTCGATGTTCTTTTCTCAGTGGAAACACACTGCAGGTATAGTCGGTTTGGTAGTATGGGCCGATAATATAATATACGATTGTTCGATGGAATAGACCTCGCGCCTCGTTCCGCCGTGTTGCTCGCGCGCAACAATGCGCCACGCCACGCAAAACGTATAAGAGAGCAACGCGCACGAAAAGCCTGTATATATCGCGTTCCCATAAATGGCAGCATGGGGTCCCTTGCAGTAACTTCCTCGTTATATTCGACGAGTCCGCTGTAAGCTGTGAGCTGTGAGAGGCGCCAGGTAAGTATGCCTACATGGAATTATTCATTCCCCGACCCCATACGGCGAGTATGAATGCACGATAATTGCGCTTCGCCATCCACATTTGCGGTGAAAAAAAACAAACGGAAAATTAGATCGCTACCGACACGCTCGAATTCGGCACTATGTATTTTCGATCCATATACTATACCTACAATCTTTTAGCTACTGCAGCTTTGGGTATTCCTGCAACGTACGCTCATTGCCGAAGTATGCGTATACTTTGGCAATGAGTGGAAATATTATTTGGAAGATTTTGGAAAATATGTCAGTTTGCTAAGTGTAAGTAAATCCCGCGCGTCGCATCGGGCGGGAACAAAATCGGCGTATCCGATTTCATCGATCGATTCATTTTGATTCTTCGGTATGTACGAGTCTTTGTAATATTGCGCGTGGAATCCTATAGCTCCTTTGTGCGTAACCGTCGCTCGAATTCTATCCGAGTATATTATATAGAAACACCCTCTATTAAATTTCTATATTAAATTGTGTTTCAACTTAAATTCCAATTCATTTCCATTATCGTCAAATATTGTATAATGTCCTGAAATAACGAGGAAATAAAAAGCATGCGTGAAAAATACCATTTTATTGAGAATATGTTGAAAAAAAGCCAAGCTGAATGACTTTCATCGTTAACATTCATCTTTCGACTGACAATGATCGTCTTTAGAAGCTGTAGTCGGCGATCGTCTCTCTTCCGGGCAACATTCCGTTTCCTCCATTTTCTTCTTATCCTTCTTTTTCATGCACGGATTTTCTCGGCAAGGGTCGCATACTTCCATCTCCTTCAAGTTCGGGCATGTTTTTTCTGTTTTTTCGCGACAGGGCGGCTTCCGTTCCGTCGTATTTGACGTTGAGTCGCAGCACTCATTCTTCCGAGAAGCAGCGTTTCCTTCGCCGGTGCAGATGCTTCGTCCGCAATTCGGTTTGCTTTTCGACCTCTTCTTCTTCTTCTTATTATTATTACAGATTTCTCGAGGCTTGTTGGCACAATTTTCGTCACTCCGATTCCTTTTATTTGCTTTCCCTCGGCGCCTGGAGCCCGAGCTCTTATTTCGCATCGCGTTAGTTTTGCCCGTCCGTTCGCCGCTAGCTCGTTCCGCTCCATTGGAAACTCCGCCGACAATAGATGCACTAGTTGATTTTCTGGCACGTCCGTTTGCCTGGAATTCCGGTAATTTGACCGGCCCTGCGAAGAGTCTTGAAGACGCTGCTGCGGTATTCTTTGTACCCGACAAATGACCGAAAGACGAAATTTGACTTTGACTTTTTCCTTGTTGGCCAATTTCTCCAATTTCTCCAATTTCTTCCAGGTACCAAAACAATTTCTTTTCTTTGACTCGTTTGACTTGTTTGGCTGTGCTCGATGCTACCGGTTCGGAAACCAGAGTCGCCGTTTTTCCCTCTGAAAATTGCACACACAGTTGACGGAAAAAGATGAAAAATACTCGATGATGACTCGAGAAAAATGGGTATTATTATATTGTCATTATTCGTGTTTTCCCACTCTCTCGTAGTTTTGCGTATTTTTCCATCTTCGCCAGGGTACTATTCAATCAGTCTTACCTGCATTTGTCGATGACGCGTGCAATGTTTCTTTCGAAGAGGGACCTTTGGGAGGTGGTATCGACAAGGGAAGAGACTTCCTCGTTGGGGTATTGGAATTGGGGCAACACTTGGGTCGAACACTTCTAGACGCTGCGGGTTTTCGATAGCGTGACGAACTCTGGACGTTATCCGATTTGCAGTTTGATTGTTCCGAACTTGGCGGAAAGGAAAAATCAAACGACACCGTGCGGCGACATTTTTGGGGAAGACTGAGAAGACGCGCCGCGGGGGAACACAAGAGCGACGCGCGAATTGGAAAACGACAGGGATATTCGTCGGCAAATATTCTTTTCCCTGCGCTAGATGCATTCGATTTGTGAAACAAGATTTCTACCGTAGGCCATTTCTGCTCATCGTTCCCAGATCTGGAAATTCACGAAATGTTGCTTGAGAAAATATTAACAGTTTCACAATTCGATATTTTACCTTGGGACTACTACGCTCTTCAACTTTTCAGTCTTATTTTTTCTTATAGTCTTCTTTGTTCTATCAATTTTCCGACTCGAGACAATGTTTTCTGCAAATATTCCCACGATAAATGCGTTATTTTCGAAAAGTTGCAAAATCGTTTACCTGATTTCAATGTTACATAATCTTTTTCACCAATGTTCCAGTTTTTCATCGAGTTTTTCACGTTCTTACTTGATGCAAATAGAGGCAAACTTTTCATTTTATACAATTCAAAAGCTTTTTTCGCAATCAACGAGTGACTCGCGGCATGCATTTTTTCTCCCAACAGTTGCAGATCCGGCGTTGTAGGTTCGATTGAGAAATTCAATTTTTCGGCATATCGTTGCTGTTCGAAT
>JABFQM010001703.1:0-19188 GCA_022816865.1 Zelostemma sp. ZL-2020
GAAGAAGATGTTGTTAAATAAATTATACTGGCATATTAAATGTAATTAATGACGTTGCGTTATAAATATTTTTTCTAATTCACCCTTGCATTAAAGTATCGATCCACCTTAAATAAAATTTCAGTCGATTTTAAAGTCGAATTTGGAGAAATACTGTAATTTAAGTAATTTTTAAGAATGAATACAGTTAATTAGAATAAATTCAGTAAATCTTCTCGTTTTCTCGAATTTCAACGGAAAATTCGTCTGGACCGATTGTTCGTGGCTCAATAGAAGACAAATTGCCGAATTACCCAGAATCGTAACATAATTTAACTCAAAGCTGGAATCGGCCGATTCATCTCGGCACCCATCTAAATCCGCTCATTGTATCTTCCGATCAGTTGCTTCTGGCGAGAAGCGCTCGATGGTGAAAGCCCCGTGGATTCTCACGTAGGAATTCGTGCGTGGAGCAGCGGGACGTCGTGTTTCCATTATTCCGCAATTTTAGCGTTTTCCAGATTCTTCGCTTCGTCCGGATGAGCGGACGCTTTTGCAGCTCGAACACATGAAACGCCCACCTTCGAGATAGACAGGGATCTTTCTTCAGGCGTATCAACTTTGGAGCGAGCAGAATACAGAAACTGGTAGGACAGGTTAGCCCTCTCGGCCCTTTGATCCAGCCGACTGGCCTCCCTTTTTTCTCCTTTGGACGCACGAGTGCTAATTACTAGCTTTGTTGTCTTGTGACGCCGATGTTTTTCCTCGAGAGACTTTTTGTACCAAACAAAACCCAACAAATGAAAATTTTCCGCGTTGAATCGAATGAAAAGGATGCGATCTTGTCGAACTTGACTTGGTTCGCAAAAAATTGGTAGATTGCGGTGATTCAATGTCGATTTCACCGGTTTATAATTTGGACTTTTAAATGGATTTTTATTTCAATTTTAACTAAATCTCAAACAGCGATAAAACTAAAATCGAATTCGATTAAAATCTTGATGAAAGCTTGGAATTAATGAGTTTCATCAGAGTTCTGTTTTCGTGCTATGTTTATTGGTTCTTTTAACAACTTTTGAAACCAATATGATTTTAAGGAAAATTGTACATATTTTACAAAATAAATGTTTCCAGTATTTCTTGCCGTGACATACAAGATAAGTATCACATATCACGTCACTTTAATTCATCATAAAATTTTATTTTACTTTCGTATAATAAATCAATCAAACTAAAAAACTTCATTTTTATTCGAATTAAATTAAAATCTCCATGAAAACTTAATTGATTCGATTAGAGTTTTCTTTTCATGTTTTTTTCGAACCAAATGACGCAACGAAATGTGAAAAGTAAATGATAATTTACGATTTTCCATAAAAAGAAATTGATAAGAAAAATCGTATTCCACGAAAAAATGTTTCCAGCATCCCTTGCCGACATATGTTCGAGTTAAACATCACATATCATGCTACTTTAAAGTTTTTCGTTCCGTATATTCGTGTTTGCACCCTATTCTTCACATTGAAGAACCGTATTTTTATTTTTCTTTCATCATACAAGGCCCGAGTATATTCTCGCCGTACTTTTGTCCCTTGGAAATGTACACCGCTCTGGGCTATTCGTAGAAGGAACCCAAAGGACACATAGGCAGGACATAATAGAATTTATTAGAACCCACTTGCCATTACACCATTATTATTTGCCCTACCAGTACAGTACGGCGAAGACCCCATTGTGGCTCATAATGAAATTCGTACAATAGAGAACGGGCATGAGATTCGCGTTCCTGAAGAGCCCGGCAATTCGATCTCGTACGCCACAGATGGGTAATCATCACAAACCTTTTTTATTCCAACATTCCGCACTGAAAATCCCAATTTTCCATAACAGAATGTTAATTTTGGAAAAAAACGTTAACCCAGAGAAAATAATGTGGAATGAATTGGAAGAAAATGATGGAGAGTTCACGATAAAATTAATTGCAATTGCAATTATCATTATGGCGATGTTCTTTAAGTACTCGATAAGTCGTTACATATAATTGATAACGTTATCAGTGAATGACATTTAAAGATTGATAAAAAAAGTGCAAGAGCAAATAGTATTAACGAGGTTGAAGACAGCTAAACTTGTTCGCGATCCGAGTGGTCCATTGCCATTGTGATGATCCGAGAAACCACGAAGGTTTCCGATCCCTACCGAGAAATCCCCCGAGCAAGTGGTGAACGCACTGTCGGCATTCGACAACCTGTGCGGAGTTGTAGCGGCGCGATGTCAGTTTCTTCCGAGCCGGCGAAATCGTCGGTTCGTCCTTCGACCGAAATGCTCTCGCATAAATTTCGAGACTTCCGTTCGCAATAACTTTAACGACGAAAGCGAAAGAAAAGGAAAGGCCCCGGAGTTTTTCTTGTGATGCGTAAAAACCAAAAACGAAAAGAATAAAGTCGGCTCCGCTTTTGAACTCTGAGGGGGAAAAGAAGTGTTTTTAAATGTTCGTTGGCGCGAAATTTGGGCCCTCGTGGTTTGGGGAATCGCGCGATTTCGAGATTTAATCTCCGACGCGGGAAATTGGAAAAATTTCGCGCTTCGCGCGAGAACGAGTGAAGATGAGCGCGACCACGTGGACTGTGGTGTTTTTGGCAGTGTTTTGCGGGGCAGTGACGGGCTGGGGTATCGCCGGCCAACCGGGAACAAGCACGAAATGCGAGCGTCTCAGCGTTTCCTTTTGTCGCGGCCTGCGATACAATCTCACCGCCATGCCCAACTTTATGGGCCACGAGGATCAGCTGCAGGCCGAACGTGGGGTGAGTTTGGACTAGGCCTTTTTCGTACCGCGCTTTCGAAATTATGCGGAATATCATTAAACTGGTTATTCAGTTGCGAGGAAAATGTCCCTGGGCTTAAATTTCTTCCTCGATCGCGCCACGTTTTACATTTTTAAATTCTGTTCAATTCAACGTTTGGACTTTCTCGTATTCTTTAAATTTATAGTTTTCGCACCCTTCTCGGTCCAAAAACTTGGGAGAATAATCATTAACGAGTAACAGTAAAACATTTTCTATTCTTTCCGAATCATTTCATATTTCCCGTTGGAGCAATCGGCGCTGCATCTTCAATCTTCCGCCGATCTATCGACCTTTGATTCCTTCCTTTCCCGACGTTCGTTCGTTCTTTTTTCCCTCCTCCCATGACAACTCTGTACGTACGATCCCTCCTTGTATCGCTCGTTGTATCTCGCCGCGTTTTGTTCCTATAAAAAGCCCGCGTATTACGTGACGCTACATTCATTGTTACAGCAAAAAGTACGCTCGTAACGCGAAACTCGGTAGTTGGCACCCACGTAAACAAAAATCGCGTTGGACATTCAACCCGAAACTGCATCCCCGCGCGTGTCACGACAAAGACATTATTCATTTCCCTCGCGTTTTTTACCATTTCTCGGTTCCTTGCGCGGAAAAAAATCTCGTGTAATATGGGCATCCGGCCCGGGTGAAAGCGTATCTCGCCGGTCATCGCTTAAGCGAACGCATGAATGAATGCGAATGAGAATATGAGAAAAAAAGAATCCCGATCACGCTGGGCAATAAAAAGAACGGTGAGAGGGAACAACGTGAAATTGGCTTTTAATTGCGTCTCCTGCGGAGAGCCCGTATTCGGGCTAAAACGAGAGAGAAAAAGACGCGAGAGAGGAAGATGCTGCGCGTTCTACACATATTCATAAAGACCGTATGTACGTGCACGTACGCGCTCCGATGATTTTGATTCATTTCGTAGTCTTTAATGAGCGCCAGCGAGCTTCGCTCCCGCTTTGATCTTCGATCATTTATTAACGCTCGATGTGGCATCAGGAGAAAAAAATATAATGAAACGAAGGCTCCTGCAGGCTACACGTTGGCCATTACCGTATCTTTAAGTATCGCTGCTGCGAGGGTCGATGCATTAGCGCTTATCCGCGACGTTGGCGCATAAACCGTGCCCCGCCGATGACGAGGACGTTTCCTGCGTTGACTTTTGCGCGGCGCGCCCCGTCTAATGCCGGATAAGAAAGTAATTAAAAGAAGGCTTCGCTTAACGGCGTCGAAACTGCCGGGGTAATCTTCTGAAAAGCCTTCGGGTACCTCGTAAATTTCGCGGAGATATCTTGGAATGAAGAAAGACGACGATATTCGACGCGATTTCAAGCGAGGAAAAAATGTAGGCGATTTCTTGCGATGAAATTTGTTGGAATTAGTCACATTACTCACTAATTGATGCCTTAAAAGTCGACGGATGGAAAAGCCGACTTTCCCTATAACGAAGCGGATCAAAAAAGTGTCTTGCGCTGATTGATTCCGTTCACGGATAGATTCCCAACTAATTTTCCTTCGGTTCTCTCGAGCGGTGGAAAAAACACGGTTTAATTAGTTTTCGAATCTTGTTCTGTCCGATTTGCATAAAGTCCATTCGTCGCGAATTTACGGGGCGCGTAATCGCGATAAATTGAAAAAGTAATTATCCATAAACAAATTCGGCTCGTTAAGTTTAACGCGGTGAATTCGAATGGGGGAAATCGTAGGAAAAAAAAGGATGACAAATTCTGTAAAACCAGCGTCGCATGCGTCGATTTGCTTCGAGGATGATGCGCGTAACGTGCAAGAGTTGGGCCTTACATGTGCGAGGAAAGTATTTATAAACCGACGGCTTGCTTTTGCCCGCTCAACTTTATTATCGTAATAACATTAAGGCGGCTGCTTTTGAAACTCCTCGAAGCGAGACGAGCTGATGGCAAGGCTCGTGTGTGCGTGTCCATGCCTCACCGATACGCGTCCATGAACGTCTACAAGAAAGAGATGCCGGAGAGACTGGACTTTTGTGTGTCGCAATAGCCGATACACGCAAGGTTAAAAGGGAAAAAAAGGGAAACAAAAGAAATGAAGAAGATGGTAAAATGTCCGATCGTCAATGCGGTCATGGCATTAACCAGAAAAATGTAGGTCCCTGCTATTTTCTAATAAAATGAAGTACCAAAAAACGAAATAAACGTTGGACGATAAAATGTATTCAACGGAAAAGATGTATATTCTTTTGTAATGTCCTAGATAGAGAAAAAGTACATTTAGGAGTAGATGAACGATACGAAAAATTACCATATAAATTGAGGCAACGGCACATCGAATTTTAAAACGTTCCCGGCGTCCGGCATGTGTCCGTTAATGAGTGGAAAAATTTTAATTACAAGCTCGAGTTGCACGGTTGCAACGGGTCCTGCTGGTAATTGCAGTCCGGCGTTAATTGATCGGGCGACGATGAAACGCGCCGCCGCCGTGCGCGTGCATTATATCCAACGCGCGTGGTCTCATCGCGATCTTGGCTTATCGGACGTTGTTCTCATCGGATGTGCCCGGGTCTATGCACGCGCATTGTCATTACTCGCACGCAAAGCCCGTCTATTTTTGATCTCGAGAAGAACGCGAAGATCCCGAAGTATGATTGCCTTCATTTACGCGACCTTTTCATCTTGGACGATAAACGTTGCGAAACTCGAAACAATGTTTGTTCAAACGCGTTTAAGAAAGACATGCGCGCATGTTCGTCGAGCGGATGCGGCCAACGAAGCGAGAGCGCCCCGAACGCATGACAGGCCACGAGCCTTTAATCTTTTTTCGGCATTAATAAGTTTGTAAATTTTGTCGAGCCGTGGGCATGCGGCGATCGCTTAAAAAAGATCAAAGGTACGTCTGTGCCGAGAAAACGACCCTATCGCCTCTTGGGACTCTGTAAATATTTCGAGTACACAGAGACACGTGGGATTACTCTTTCGGCGCATGACTTTGAGGTTCGAGAGTAGATGCGTCAAGCGCCGTTCGTTTCAACGCCGTGTTTGTTACAAATGTAAACGGCGAAAACACGCGTGATCCCTCGAGAGTGCCCTCAAAGAAATTGTCCGTTCAAGAGCGCAAACGTTCGAATGGTTGTATTTTTTGTATTTATTTTTGTAAATGAAACATCAGTCGCGGAACTTGCAAAGTTTCTATCGCTGAGCCCCGCTTTATCGTCGCGATGTATTAATAAACGGGCAAAGTTAAATCGGCGCGGCGCCTTTGATGTTTGAAAGCTCACCTGTTACATACCGCTCTCCCCTTTTCGTGCGGCATGTTTCCTCATCAGTCCAATGTTACTCCGGGGATTATAATTTCAGCAGCGAGAGCATCGCTCGCGCGCAGTATTTCATACGCCCTGGTTTTTAATGAGGAGAATTAAACGACTCGTTAAAGCAACAACGGATTAAAATGTGCCATTTTTGTTTTTAATTACTTTAACCATTGCGATCTTAACTTTGTTACATTATTTATAGAGGCGCATTAATCCCCAAGGAAAGCGAGTCCAATTACGACGTTTACGAGCTCGGGATTTTTTTTAATTATCTCCGAAATTTCCGCCTCGATTAAAAATGATAAAAGCACCTTCTCGCGGAGCATCTCATAAATCGATTAAATCTCTATCCACGAAACAAGCGAGCGATAGCGAATTAATTATCGCGGAGGGAGAATTAATTTCAGCCAATTATTCAATCTCAGAGATAACGAAAAGTTTACTCCAGCTGGGAAATACTGATAAAAGGCCGGGTATTTTTGCGGATAAGGAATGATGCATGCGAGTCATTAAATCGCAAAGTTTTATCGGTCGGCTCATTGCGATTAGCTAATTTGGCTGCAATTTAGTGGAAGCTTAATCAATTAACCCTCATTGGGCCGCAAGAGGGTCACAGATGGAGGGTACGCCGTGGTGTTTCCGAGGCCGATCTTCCTATCTCGACCGGCGATCGTCAAACACGAGCATCGCTGCCCGAGATTGTCTTAATGCGATTTTCTTGTCCGCTCGCGCAAACGTATGAATTTATGCGACGGATTCGAGTCATTCCCGGCTTTGAAATATATTTATCAGAAAATTGAAGCACGAGGAGCGAGGAAACGTCGGAGCCAACAATGATCTCGGTTTTTATTCCGCGCTGGGGATAACGAAGCCGAGTTACACATTTTATAAGACGCTGAATGGTCTTATCGAGCGGAGAAATGCGGAAATCATTACGCTACTTCTTCGAAGCGACGACGAGAAGCCGCTATCTGTCTCGCTGGTCGATAAAGCGCGAGCGGGGCTATCTAGTTGGAAGGACGGTGATAAGTCGCGTTGCCGCCCCGTTTCGCAAATTATCCGTGCGGTATCCTTTGAATGAACGCTGCAGCCGATATATCGAACGGGGCGAAACTTCAATAGGAACTTCCTTTGTACGTTCCTGCTTTTCCGGACGGAAAACATGGAAAAGTTGGGGAATAATCAGGGAAATGTGGTCCAAGTCTCTGATTTTACATCACAAAATACTATGAAAAGTTGGAAAAAATTGCTTTGCGTAGTTTCTCGTATTTTTTATAATTTTCCGAAGTGATTCTTGGTATAGAGTTTGGGTATAAAAGTTTGTTATTTTATAGGTGTTGCTCAAATTTCGTCTAAATATCCGAACCCGCGCTCAATGCAAATTTTATTCAGTAAAAATTATTGCAATAAAGATGAATTCCTCATTTGAAGAAGATTTGAAAAATTTGCAAGTCGATAAAGAATCGTGTTTAAAATGAATTTTGAAAAAACTTGATTACAAAAAAGATGTATCAATCATTGATTAGAATTATTGTCATTCTGTAACAATTTGTGTCGAGAAAAAACCTGGAGAAGTCTTCGAATTTGGCATAGAAATAAAATTGGCAGCCCAGCTTTAATTTATTTCGTCGCAGAGTTTTTAATTTCACGCGATAAAGTTTTTTGCCCGTCGTCATACTCGGTCGAAAGATTTCACGGTGCAGCGGCGTTTTTTGCTCCCGAGCCTCGATCCAGAATTCAAAAACAATCCGGGCATTGGATTCTCCGCTTCGTTTGTGAAAGAAAACCTGGACAGCGGCAGGCATTCTCGATCCGGTCTCGGGTCTTCGTCCTGACTCCGCGCGGATGGTACGGTGTGTAAGAAAACGGCCCCTTTGTCGGCTCGACCCTCTTCTCTTCCTTCTCTTTCTCCTCTCGCTCCTCGCTAAGTATCCCTCTTTTTCTTTCGCTCTCTCTCTCCCCGCCCCTCTTTCCCCCTGCGGTTGGAAGATTCAAGGCAACTTCGGTATCGTAAAAGATACCTACACGATCCGAAAGGAAAGGACAACCGACGAGAAAATTAAGGAAGGCGCCAAGTTGTTCCACTGTTGGATATGGAAAAAAAAATTATCGTTCCGAGAATTCATAAACTCTCGAGTCGTAATGACTGCAGGAATTCCTAACGAACTTTGCTCGTTACTACTTACCTCGCTCGTTCCGCTGGAATCTAAATTCGTATCATTTATGGGACCGAGAAGGTACCTTTTTTTTATTAATCATTAAATTTTGCGGACGTTAAAAATGTCCGGGAAGAAGGGAGGACCCCGAAAGTCGAAGAATAAAGGCGATATTATTGTAGAGCAGAGAGCGGGTTTACGTGCCTTCATTACGTCTCCCAGAAATGTAATTGCTGTCCTGAACGTTCCACCGCATCCGGTCTAGAGACAGACGCAGGCCGCGCATCCATTACATTGGAACGGGAGAAAGACTTGGCCAATCGCCTCGGAAGCTCTCAACTCGTACCTTCCATCGTCTACCTTCATCTTTGAGAAGATGTAGGCGTTACTGTCAATTATAAATCCCTTCTATTCCCGGAAGGCTCGAAATTACAGAGCACATTCGAGTATTATTTCCACCGCGAGCCTTTTCTGCGTCGCCATTAACGTTTCTCTCTTTCCGTCCTTTCATTCCTTCTTTTTGTTCTTCGCTCGCCGAAATCTCTTTGAATCACATTTTCCGCCGCAGCTGCTTCGCAGCTCTCACTTTTGTCGCACGAGCAACAGTTCTTTGACGAGAGTTTCATGACACGCGTGACTTCGGGGACTCGAATTAAAAAGACGTTCCATGGGAATGAGCCTCGCGATCCCAGGATAAAAAGCTTGCTACGTGGGAAGGATGCTTTGACTTTTTCCGATCTATTTTGCATTTTCGCTTATCAACATTTACCGGTTTCTTCATCGCGCCAAAATTATCGCAACTTTTCTGATTTGGATCTACGATTTATCGTTTTAAAACTGATTTGTCCCGCCGTAGCAGCTTCCCTCGCAAAAAGAAGCAACGAAAGATTTCGGTCTAAAACTCAGAGTCGGAAACACAATCGAATGCATCTAAAGTAGGAATTCGTGCAAGGATAAGGCGAAGAATCAGCGAAAGAAGAAGAGAAGGAAGCTCGGCGGGGATAAAAAAAGAGCGGTGGAAATAAAGTGGCGATATAACTCGAGCGGAAGGGCAAAAAGTCCGTGAAAGACGGACGTCTTGTCTCCGCGCTCTCGGTTGTCCGTCAGTCGCTTTAAAATGTAGCCTCGTTGCGCCGCGCGGCTTTTTCTTCTCTGTCCGCGGCCCGCGCCTTCCTGTTTTCCATCCATCTCCCTCTGGGCGCTCTGTATATTCGCTATTTTTCTCATTCCCTCTTTCTCTCTTTTCTCTTCTCTTGCGGCCGTGGCGGCGCGGCGCTGGAAAAAACGCGAAATAACGAACGAAAGGGCCAAGAACCGGTCTTCCCGATGCGCTCCTCCGATTTAAAGTCGAACCTTCCGCCGATCGTCCTCGTCTTTGACGCATCGCTCTGAAATATCGCTCAGTCCTACGCGCTTCTTTCTTCTCTTCGTTTTCGCTGTGTCAGCGCGCCGAACTTTTTACGCTGGATTGACGTCGGCTCAACAAAACCCACGATCGAATCTCGGACGTGCCGGGGATCGAACGGAGAAAATCGTCGCGGAATTCCGCGCGTTTCGTTCGTTACATTTACGTTTTCTAGCCAAGAATTTATTTGCATGCGTAATCTATTTTTTTCTTTCTTCTCGCGCTGAATGGCACGAGATCTCTCTTTTTCTCTCGCCTCTCGACGAAGGCCAGCGGCTTCTGCAAAATTACCCAAGTTAATTTCATGCGAAGCAAACGCAGGGTTATTTTTTAACGCGATTTCCGGTTGTTTCGAATAAAAAGGAAAAATTCCGCTATACTTTGGCTTCGTTTGCATCTCAAAAACGTATTCCCTCGCGTTCTTTATCGGAATACAGCTGGAAGTTTCGCTGATTAATGTCAAAATTTTGCTGAATGTAAAAGCCGCGGCTTTATGTAGGGACACGAAGGCAGCGCCTGCAAAAGGCTGAAAACGGCTCGGTGCCTGGGGCTCGGCGTTACGGGTTACCACGCAATTTCAAGAGAACTATAATTTGGGAGAACGGACCCGAGCGAGACGAAACGAACGGGTCATAATGGGCGAATCTTGGGCCCACCGAAAGCACAGACCCGTCCAGAGAGGCGGGAAGAATGGGCGGGATAATTACCCCCAATGCCCTGCTCGTTATACCTCAGGCAATATTCCCATTCCTTTTATTTTCTACTTTTCTTTTCTCCGCGCGCACCGCTCGCTTCAATAAAAACAATTTTGCCCAGCCGGCAAAGAATTCTTGCCTTTTTACGCCGAAGATTCCCTCCCCCCTGGACTTTGACAATTTCTAAACTCGTGGAAAAATCGCGTTTTCGATTCGGGCCGCCGGAAATCGCCGATAATTCGCGATTTCGCCCTGGGAATATTCCCGCGCCGCAACGATCGCAATTATAAACAATCTCGAGTTGTAAAGATGATGTTTTCGTGTTACAGCTGACGGCTTTCATGCCTTTGGTTCATTACAACTGCTCAAGGCACTTGAGATTCTTTCTCTGCGCCGTATTCGCTCCGGTCTGCTCGGAACATGTAGCGATGCAGATACCGGCCTGCAAGCCACTCTGTCTTTCGGTGCGAAGAGATTGCGAGCCTGCACTGACCAGCCTCACGCTTCCATGGCCACACATGCTCGATTGCGATCGCTTTCCCGACAGCGGAATCGGTAAGATGAGATGATGTTTCGAATCATTTGTCGAATTATTAGTGGCGTTATTCGGGATGAATGTTGGAAGGAAACCTTTGGGTAATGGGTAATTTGTTATCTTCAGGAAACACTTTATGCGTCCAACCGCCACCGGAAGAAGCGCTGTCGGAAGCATCACCGCCGGGACTGCCTACGACGCAGTGGCACCAGCCGCCCTGGCCCGCGATGCAACCGATCCAGTTACCTACGAAGGGTAATCGACACCACCAATGCCCACCGCATTTTATCGAAACTCCCTTCGTCGATGTTGTAAGTTTTCGGTATTTTTCGGACTGAAATTTCAATCATTCCGAGCAGAATTTTAGTCCAAGAATGAGCGGAATTGAAGGTCTCTACATATTTGGAGTGAATTTACACTTATTTGTTTTCTTTTTATGTAAATTACGTAGGGGGGGGGGGGGTATTGTAGCTCGGGACGTTGCGTTTTTTGATAGAAATATTGCCGCTGATGAAAGAATTGAGATGAATAGAATTGTATTTCATTTTGGTTTATCCGAGGTACAATACTCTTCTCTTAAATATGCGACTTCCTCATTGGTGTTGCACAAAGAATTGATTAGCATCTCAATTTTGTGAGTGAATTGAATTGAAATGTTTTTGAAATATGAATGAAGCTTCGATTGTTTCTGAACTAATGAACACAGTGCGATTCTTTTTTATTCAATTTATTAGCATTTCTATTCACTTTTTTTTCAATTCTTTGGTGGATCAAGTTATTAAGAAATGGGATTGCAATGGCTTCTTTAGCCAGACTTTTGTGGATCATGAAAATAGTTTAAATGGCACACGCTAAATTAATTCAACTCCAAGAATGATAAGAATAATTGAATTGTACTTTAAATGTAGAGTTCGAATTGTTGGATTATCGTTTCAAACAACAATTAACTTTGTAATAATTATAATGAACAGTAAAAATAATTTTAAAAAATGGCAGAGACGAAATTTGAACTCGATTCTTTCGAATATGGGACACGCGAAGTAATAAAAATGAATTTGAAGTGAAATTTACAAAACATTTGCTACATTTTGCATAAAATACTTGACTTCAAAAAACATTAAAAATACCATTTCCCGCAACAATTCTGAGGTCCTTTTTTCAAACTTTTCAATGAAACTTTTTACTCGCCTCAATTAATGTCCAGTTAAAGTTTTTGCTGAAATGTCCTCGAAAGGCTTTTTGCAAAATTATATAAAGACGATATTCATGAAGTCTGTACAAAATAAAAGTCTGAATTTATGTTCTTTTTATTGCTATCAATAAAAATTATTGCATTAAATTAAAAAGCTCTCATAAAAATCAAAAGTGCTCGATTAACTTCCACAAATCACGAATAAATGTACATCGGACTTTCTATGGATTCCTCAAATGTTTCAATCACAATAAGGTTTCCTCTTCAACGTAAATTTCGAAAACCTGCGCACTTTCAAAAAAAACTCCAGTACAATTAATTCCATTTTCAAGGGCACGAAAATTCCTGAAAAAGCCCCAAAAATCAAGCCGACATTGCTTTCCAGACTTCCTGCGTGCCTCGCTGCGGGTCGGACGCTTATTACCGAGCCGACGACAAAAGATTCGCGGAACGTTGGATGACCGGTTGGGCCTGGTTGTGTTTCCTCTCGACCCTCTTCACTCTCCTGACATTTTGGGTCGAGCCGTCCCGATTTCGCTACCCGGAAAGACCCATAGTTTTTCTCGCCCTCTGCTACAATCTTCTATCGGTCGCTTTCATCATACGAGGCGCCGTTGGCGCGGAAAATCTCAGCTGCGCTAGTCAAGATGATGGACCAAGTTACGTTCCGGTGAGCTAAAACTTTATCTCTTGAAAAACGAAAAATCTTTACTAGACATGCATACAACGATGGATTTTTTCGCAGGTTCATGACGGATTAAGGAGCATCCCATGCACGATATGGTGGCTGGCGCGGTACTATCTGGGGTTGTGCAGCAGCGTCTGGTGGGCGATTCTTTGCGGCTGTTGGCTGCTCAGCGCCAGGAACGAATGGAGCAGTGAAGCGCTTCACAACATCTCGAGCTACTTGCACGCCGTGGCATGGGGGTTGCCCATTCTTTTAACCGGAGGTAAATTTTCGTCTTAGATTTCTGTTTAAAACTATCATCACCCCAGATAGTCAAACATGCAATATATTTATTCTCAATCGCGTGCAGAAATAAATGATGCGCTAATGTTAGAAGATTGTAAATTCAGGATGCAGAGCATCAATGCACAATTTTCACGCAATCTTAAGTGCATCACGTCTTACAAATAATTGTGCTATGATGCGGATGAATCTTGGTACAAATATTGTACATTCTAATGCAGGAGACGATTTCACAATCTTCTATGCATTATTGGGGCCCGGAACATTTAAATTCGTTATTGCAAAGATAATGCAAACATCACTGCATGTAATTGCGATACGCCGTGTAAATAGGAACATGACGATGATACCGCAAAAATTGCAACATCAGATGTAGCGGAAACGTTGACTCGTAATTTCAAAAATATTGTACCAATTAACATTGTTGATTACATGTGTATTTTTCCCTTCGCATTTGTGTTTCCACCGCATGTTCTTTGACATTTCCGGTGCCTATTTAATGTCTGTATTTATTTTGGCTCGTTGTAAATCATCGCGTTCACATTTCTTTCAAAAAATTGTACTTCTCGAAGACAGGACTTTATATGAATTATTATACTTCGCAAAAAAATTGTCAACTTTCGTTTTTCGAGAACACCCATCTGGATTTTGAAGCACACTGCATTAACCAATTATTATAATTTCAGGAAGCTTAATTTCGAGGAACATCGTGGCGGACGAATTGACAGGCCTCTGTCACATTTCGGATGACTCGGCCCTTTGGCTGGAAGTTCTGCCTCACGCGATCTTCCTTTTTCTCGGCTGCGCCTTGGGTAGCATCGCCGGGGCCGCTCTAATCCGGGTCCGAAAGGCCATAAGATTAGCGGGTCGTAGCGCGACAAAACTGGAGCGACTTATGACCCGGTTGGTCATTTTCGCGCTGCTCTACGCGGTCCCGGCTTTGGGAGGGCTTTGCTGCATTTTGCACGAGTCCCACATAAGGCCCAGGTGGCGGACACTCGCTTTACTCGCCGCACTCGACTGTAGATCCGCTCAGAATTGTGTCCCGGGCCCGGTGTACTTGGCAGCTGGACTGGAAGTCGCGCTGCTCAAAGTCTTCCTTTCTCTTGTCATCGGAGTCACTTCCGGGATGTGGGTTTGGTCCGGGAAAACGTGCAGGGCCTGGAGCAGACTTTTGGCCGCGCCCAGCAAGGCCCCGAGATCCATGCACATCACTCAGCAGAATGGACACAACGTTTTTCAAGGGTTCAAGGCGGACACTAATTTAGCTTGTAACATATGAACGAAATTTTTACGTGTTGAATCGCTGTGAAACATGTGAAATGTGAAGGAAATTTGGAATCTGCTCTACGAGTTTCTGAAAGTGAATGAATTTAATGAATTCTTAATGAATTTTTCTATTTTGGAGGATTTAGCGTGACCTCTTTGTAAATATTTAAGCGAGCGTTGTAAATATTGTAAATGATGATCGCGAGCGTCGTGTAATTTTGACAAAAACGCGTAGTGTTGCTGTGACGAAATGCGAGGTTTCGTATGATCCAAAATACCACGGGGGTGTTTATTTATGAGAATAGATATTTTGTACTTGAGAACAATCGTCCGGAAATAGCTTGAGAAGCTTTTCTGGCGTTCGAGACGTTTTCAAAGAAAATCTTATACCAAGGTTACGCTTAAGTGATTGATATTTTGTATAACGTTTGAGAATTTGTACAGTCAGCATTTTTTTACGAATAAAAAGATTCTTCTCGAAGAAAAAACGTCGCGTTCATTTTCCTTTTTTGAATTGCATTTTGTTTTATTCATGGAAATCAATTGTGAGGAATCATATTTGGATGCGCTGTTTTTTCTACCCCGATAATTATCGCGCGATCATAGATGGCGCCACTTTCTACCGGGGTTGTTCAAACAGCATTACCGACCTTCTTCGCGGAGCACGAGGAATCGTTGATTCGACGTCAGATGGCATTTTCCTCCTCGAACCATCCCTTAATTTGAAATTAGAACGTTTACTCGTTCTCGAATTATAAATTACGCATTAAAATATTGATGACCGTGAACGAAATGAGGAGATGAAATCATTAGAACAAAAATCAATTCGTCATTCTTCATTCCACCCCAATTTACTTGAATTCGCATTGAAAAAAATATTAAAAAGACATCAAGTATGAATAATGAACGACCCTGAAACTCGAGAAATTTCGGAGAACGCAGTTCCGTCCCGGCTAAATTCTCCCCGTCATGTTCTTCGCAGCTGCGAAAGCTCCCCCAAGGAAAAACGAAACAAAGGTGTGACATTACGTCCCGCATTCTTTCCGTGGCTCTTCCGCGCGTCGGCGTCTCGCCGAGTCTCAAGGTGGAGGAAGCTGTCATCCCCAACTGCGCAGGTTCCTCATCGATCGCCGATCGCTATGGTTACGCCTCGGATATAGTAAGGTACGTGTGTAGGCACGAAGAGCACCCTGTGCGCTGTGCAGCCCTCGGTAAGTTGCTTTAGCGCGACTCTCTTAATCCATCGCGACGTAGTCCGTTTCCTCAGAAAAAGTTTCGGTTCGCGATGTAATCGCGATATTTCGCGACGATTTCCCGAACGCGCCGAAAGCTGGAATTGCCCTCAGCGACGGGAAAAGTGCAGGCTTTCCGGTAACGTAACTGCGAAGGGGCGCAGTCTGCGAAAGAGACGGGAGAAGGAGAGGGCGCTGCGTCGTTGCCGCGAGCGCGACAGAGAACACGCGAGGTGGTGGGCGACGAGAGAGGGAAAACGTAGAGGATATTGACATTTTCGGCTAGGGCGCATTCGGGTTCGGGCCATCTCCGCAGTATCCGTGGCCGGATCAGGAAAAATGACAAAGCCAACCTGACGCGATTTCCGACGAGTCGTTACCGCGCGATTTTCGCACGAGCTTTACGAGCCTGCTCCGCGAGCTTTTACGTGCGCAGGGTCCAAGGCGGTTCTCGGTGAAATGTTGTGACTCGCGAGATGAGGGTGGGTACCTCTCACGTCTCCGCTTTTCGAAACGCAGAAGGCACGGGCGTTTTTTCGGGTTCGGGAAGGAATCCTTTGCGAAGAGTTCCGTCTTCGGGGTTTCTCTTCGTCGGGTCTGCGGTTTTCTCGTTGGGTTTTTGATTCTGTTTGGTACTGGCTGGTGAAGTGTCGTCGTTTTTCGGGAAGCTGCCGCTGTATGGCGGTGAGTCGTTTTACGCTATTTCCTCGTACGGGGAAAGGTCGCTGGTTTCTTTTCTGGGAGAAATGTCCTTGCGGAAAGTACATTTCCGGGAGATTCGTTGGAAGGAAGAAAAATTCGCTCGAGATGGTCGACGAATTGACCGATTATGACTCGAGTAGTTGAGCTCTTTTGAATGCCTGCTTGTTTGTACGTTATGTAAGCAAGTTCACCGTGAGTAATTCATTGGTCTTTCAGGGGTGGTTTCCTCTCTGTTTTCCCAATTACGTTAACGCTGTTATCGTAAATTGCCGTAAACTGTACGATTTTCCAAGTTTTAATGCTCGGTTCTTCGGAGAAATTTTTAGCTTAGAATGTACTTCGTTGTTAAGATATGCAGTGACGAAATCAAAGATCACACGAATGTTGAATTCAATTAGCAATTTATCGACGATTTGCAAGGTATTCAGACAAAATTTTTCCCAGTGTTTTTGGACAGCTAAAAAGCAAGTGAAGAGCTCGTAATCGACTCGTAACATTCACGCCCACCGCGCTATAAACAAAAGATACATGACGTATGACAAATTGAATTCGTCGCGCATTTTTCATCTTTCACCTTTCAAAACCAAGCAACTGAATTCGCGTTTCTATGTCCTTCGTATTTTTCGAAACGCAAGTTTTACTGTAATTCATTTGAAATATTTAAAAAAACTTATTTCGCGAATTCGAAGCAGGAGAGCCTTGCTATCTTTTGTACATTCGATATTTTGATTGGATGCGTAAAGCGAGAAAACCGGATATTATCAATATCCGTGAGAAGATTACTCGAAATATTTTGATGAAATCAGTTCTTGTATCCTGTTACATGAAATACTGAGTGAACGATGATTCGTCAACTAAGAGTGATATAAAAGATCCAATTTCAAATTTAACGTGTCGACATATTTAATATTGAATATGACTCGACATTCCTCACTTCTAAAACTCATCTCGCAATAATTTGCCAAGTAGAATTTACCATTACATGAATTAGTGAATTCCTGAATCATTCATACCGACCAAGAAAGGATAATAGACAAAGATCCGCTTAAGGAAAGAATCATTAAGTTTCTGCGACTCCAGCTGGGTCAACACTGGGTTAAAATACTTGTTAGCTTCTCAACTCGACTTTCGAAATATATACGATACCCAAATACAATTACCGACCGAAACTATTTCGTCACCGGTTCAAAAGATTCTAAACACCGCTACGTAAATCATTATTTCATCAAGCAAATTAATCTCGAGCGCGATCGATGAAATTGTTTGACACGAGAATGTTTTCGTGTCACGGGATAAGTTGGACGACCGCTTTAACGAGGGCTTCGAGCGTTGAATAATCGTCGCATCGACGGTCAGTTGAGATGCGTTGATACGTCACGTAATATCGCGTAACGTGGCCACGCGTTCGAGCAATATTTCAGGTCAATGCGCCACCGTGAATCTTACCCCAAAGTGCGAGGACTCTGGGGTTGTCGATGAGCCCTTCGTTCGATGCCACTCGAAGGCTTCCCTTTACACAGCTCAGCTGGGGAAAACAGGCGACAGGAGCACCTTCGAACTTTCGTTATTTATAAAAGGCTTTGGAAAGTCGATGCGAATGAATGAAAAAACAATGCGCTCGGAATACCGTCGTCGTCCATTGTACAAAAGTCGATTGAAGTCGCTTGCTTAATGCCGGATAATTAAGTAATGTGGCCTAATTACACCGAAACCTCGCGTAATGCAATGTTTATGGCTGAAGACCTACGCTTATTGCGAAGTTGGGCTTTGCACCGAGAGCAATATTCAGAGGTTTTTTGCAATAACCGGGCCATTGCCGAGAGCAAAGCTGCAATAAGAGAGATTCCAGCTTACCCCTGTGAAATTGCGCTAAAAACTCCCGACTCGATGAATCGCCATTTTTCGCATCTTCGCCTCGGAATCTCGTGATCTTAATTTCGATTCGGCAAAAGTTCGCGATTGTTCATTGACAACTTTTTCGCGATGTTCGATGGTAAAACGCCGTGTTCCACAAACATAAAACTCGCGGGGCTGCGGGAAAAAGTTTGCGCCGTTGCCAATCTTTTTGCGCTTTTTTTTGTTTCGAAAGCTCCGAGTCGCGCGATGCATTCAATTGGCTACAAAACAATCGGAATCTTCGCGTAGACATTTTTTCGAATCCGCTTTTTTGCCTCGACGATTGAATTATTTTATAATAGGATTACGAAACTTTGTGTTCCCTGAAACTCTTTGATTTTCCGAAAACAAACGAATCGACGGTGAAAAAACTCGAGCGAAATTGCATTAACCTACTTTCTGGGAGTTAACGAAATCATTCGGTTTTTCGCTGCCGCTTCTCGTCGTGTGAAATTAGGAGTTAAGCTTTGCTGGTTTAAATGGACGTTTTCCATAATTCACCGAGATGGATTAGAAGATGGAGTAGGGCAAGGATGCGATGGGAGAGATCCGAACTATTTGGAAAATGGGTCGGCAAGAAGTGTTCGAATCGTTGGCTGGGTCAAAGTAGGTGGCTCTCGCCAGGTAGCGTGATACGGGCGTGGGCGAAAAGCACTTTCTAAACGTTACATCGATTTTAAGGAAGAGCACGTTAGTCTTTTCCACATTGTCATTCACAAGGAGCTAGCAACGTCATTTACTCCGAGATTTTCACATTTCAAAATGCGACGAAGAAAAAAAGAAAACAGAAACAGCGAGCATTAATTGCACGGCGTTGTTCGTTTTTTCTCGGGTGAAAAAGCACGGATTGTTTTCGTTTATTTATACGTTAAAACGCTGATCGTGGGGCTTTTATCGACGTTTCGAATGGAGGAATGTTTTCTTTTATTTGCGTTTAAGCGACCGATAAAACAGTTTCGTCGCGGTTGGAGATTGATTACGAAAAATTCGAGAACGACAAAATTTCAACATGGTTCCAGAACTTT
>JABFQM010001704.1:0-19185 GCA_022816865.1 Zelostemma sp. ZL-2020
CTGCATCCTCCTGTCAGTGGGCCAGAAATTGAACGACGTGCTCGCATCGGTCAAAGATTTCACGAATTCGCGTATCGCGTGCCTGTAGAACGTAGAGAGAATGCGGAATGAAAACGAACCTCCGCAAAATTCTTTAACCAATTTCGTATAACGAATGAATCGGGTCAAGTTTCGGGGCAATCAATCCCCGGGTTTTTATCGAGCGTCGAGCGTACGATTCGCGGCAAAAAAGCACGCTGGATACGTAATTTCCTTTGGATGCCGGAGCGAGATTAACATTCGCGGCACAAAGGGACAAAAATCGTGGCGAGGGCTTCTTGATCCACGTGGTTTTTCGCTGTGGCCGCGGGTCGCGCGCTTAATTGATGTTGTTTAAAAATGCAAATCCCGTCGATATGTCTTCGGGGCGAATAGACGGGGCGCGAGAGAAGAAGCGGACCGCAGAAATAAAGAAACTTCTTTAATTAATCTTCGCCACGTCAATTTCTTCGTCCCTCCGAATAACTCGTAAGTGAGTCGCTATTCGTTCTCTGCTTAGGTGGTCCTGGAGAGGAGGAGGAGGAGCGACCCGGAGAGAGATCATTTTTTAAAAGACTTTTCAGTACGGCGTACCACTCTCGCGCGAACTTTATTCTTCATTATGTCCGGTTATCCATCTTCGATCCCGATGCTTCTTTTTTGGGTAGCGCTTTCACCGAGCCAACTGCGCCGCACGAAATAAAGCTTATCAGACGCGAAAAAACCATCCGTCTAATCCAGTGGCGTTTCTCTTTTTTCTCCTTTCCCCGGCCGGGGCGATTTATAATTCGCGAGGCTCAAAGAGAATCCTGAAACCTGGAATCTCCTCTGCTCGTTCCGCAAACTGAAACGAACATTTCCATAAATGCGAGAGTCGTTTGATGAAAAAGAAAGATTTTGTTTCTCGACAGAGCCGGGTCAATCGAAAATTCAGCCGAGAGGGATTATTTTCGCCGAGTTGCGAATACCGCGGGCAAACATTTGAAACGGATCCGGGCTGAAAAGAAGTCGCGTTACGAGTACTCTTGAAATTTGAACGGCAGACACGACTGGAAGCCCTTTATGCACCACTGGTAGCCATTTAATTACATGATCGCGGATTTGAATAATTGCCCACGACGCTCCCCACGTAATGCAAGGACTCCAGCCATAAAAACGATCTTAAACCGGAAGTTAAGGAGCCGGCGATACTTTTGCTGGAAATTCGAGCAGCGTGTCCTTTTCAACTTTTTTTCTCGGTCTTATCGAGTTGCCATACAACCCGGAAAAGTCGGAGAGTTCTTTCATAATGAATTAAGAGTCTCTTGTTCTAAAACTCAATTTTTCAGGATTTCAATTTCGATTAAGTATTTTATGGGCAGAAAAAAAGTACTCGAAATGTTGTACCGCATTTGTTGCAAAGTGCTTTAGATAAAAGTTTGTTTTGGAAAAGTGAGACGTGGAACAAAGCTCGTTTTTCCAGCGTTTATGGCCCGGGAAAAGTCACGTTTTGGATTTGAGATTTCGCGTAGAATCGAAGTGGCAATTCCGTCTTATTATTCGGCTTTCATTGTAGTACAAGGGGATTAAAGAATTTTTTAGCGTCGAAGCAATGGGGAAATTCCGGGTCGTTCGTGATTGCAGGATAAAAACGAGGGAGGGAGAAAACGTTTTGTCTGCGAGGATTGTCGAAATTTTCCATCGGACTTTCATATAGCTCATAACAATTTCCACTTCTTTGTCCTTCGGCATGTATCTGCGAGCAATTCGTTCACCTGTTACGTACAAGCGCGCCGTGTTATGTATAATTCCAATTCAAACTTCGGATGAAATACCGATTGAGTGTCGATTGGCTCCGGAAATGAACATGGAGAGACAAAAATCCTCCGCTGCGTTTTCTCGTTGTTTTTTTATACGAATTTCTACTCGATAAATGAAAGAATCACAATAATTGTGGCCAGCGGTTTTACATACATCGCAACTAAAACATGGACATTGCTTGACATAAACTTACGAAATTGCAAAGTTGATCGAGGCAGCGATGATTTTTAAACTGACGTGATGGAGCTCGAAAACGGTTCGACAAAGGAAACTGTTTTCGAGAGGGAAAAGTAGGTAATGGAGGGTTTTGAAAATGGAACGAGATAAATAAATCGGCGATATTGCGGCAGTCAGAATTCCCAATATCACGCCGCCCGACAATCGGAGCTTTCAATACCTATCCGGCACACTGCGACAAATAAATCGTCTCCCGTGTGTGGTGCCTGATCGGTTTAAATGGCTCCTCCAGAAGTAACATTACTCGAACTCAATGGCAGCGGACTCGAGCCCGGATGTCGAAAATGAGGCCGTAATAATCGTCCTACGCCGCGGAAAAATATCGCCAACAGTACCCGCGCAAAGCGTCGCATAATTCCATAACCGAGTCATAATAAGATTTGTAGATTTTTCCCGGCCGGGGAAAAAGGCGTTCCCTCGCTACTTTTTAATTGCATGGAATGGAACGAAATAATCAGGGGTAAAAATGATAATTAGAGAACATAATGACGGGGTAAGTGATTGTCGAGAGGCTCGCGTAATTGCCAGGGCTGTCGGTGTGTGTTATATTGAATGAGAATTACGCGCGTTGCTCGCGAAGCACTCGACGAGGCACCTTTAGTCCCGGCGATTTGTTTGTCCGTTCCCTTTTGCCATCCTCTTAACGTGACGGCGCTTCTAAATGGGCGCAAACTTAATGTCGCAATTAAAATGCACATGGTAAGCTGGCGCGGTCCCACGGATGGCAAACGCCGGATGCAGGGAGCCGCTGCGAGAAGAGATGCTCGGTTTTAAGGGAATCCAAAGAGGGCCGCGTATAATGCATCAACTATTTATCCCCCGCGCGCGCTGGAAATGTTTGCGCCGCGGTCGAGGCACCCTCCTTCCCAGCCTTTCCGCAGCCGCCCTTATTTTCCTCCTCGTTTTGTCCCTAATGGAAAAATGGAGATCCGCGACCGCGTACTAACCGTCGTTCTACCCCTTTTTTTCATTCCTCTTAATTCACAAACGAGAGCGCATTTTTTTGGGGGATAATTTTTTCCCGATGCGAAAACTCGCTTTCAAAAGTATCCTTAGAGTTTTACAAAAGCAGGGAAAACGCTCGATGCATAATTCGAGGATTTTTTAATTAAATTCGTATCCCGTTCCTTCCGTACGTTTCCGAATTTTTCCAGCGTAAAACGGCTTTTTTGTATGAGATTCGGAACACGCTGTTTGCCGAGGCGGTGGGAAAAAAGGCCGAATAAAATTTTTCACACGTCCGTAAATAATGTATTCATCAAAAACAGCGGAGCACACGCAGAAGTACCCGAGACAAGGAAAATTTTTCCCCGAGCGCGGTATAATTTCGCATCGCATTTAATTGCATTTTGTCCGGCGGTCTCCGCTGGAATCAATAAATTCGCGCGGCGCTGCTGCGATCTCGGATGCGAGAGAGTCCCCGAGATCACTCGCGTTCGATCGGCACCGGGTCACCGCTGCTTTTTTTCCCTCCCCCTTTTCCCCCGCGTCAAACTTGTACTTTCGAATACGTATAAAGTGTTTCTGACAGTCGGCAGGTAAAATCAATAAAATAAAATTTTTATTCGCAAATTGATCGGGCAATATTTCACCGTACACTGTTGTCTATTTACCCTTCCATTCATCGAAAAAAAGTGTCACCTTTAAAATTTATTGTGACTCGGCGCAGCGATGAATATTTCAAAATTAATATTAAGAACTGCATTTTCCTCGCAGTCGGATCTCAAACTTAGTTTCGGAAATGTTATTAGCCTCTGATAAATGCGTTTGTAGAAAAGCCAGGCGCAGTCATCGCGAAAAGCAAACACAAAAGATTAAATTAAAATGCGAAGGCAAACGAGTGATGAATATAAAATACTTGAATTTGCAAATTTGTCTCCTCGCGAAACGAGTTACTTGACGTACTTTATAAACAAGCTAGGTAAAGCGTTTGGCGTTTTAACTAATATTGATTAACCCTGGGCAAACACGGCGCCAGGAAATCAAATGAAAAACGGAAAGGAAAAATTGAAATGAAAACGCGCGGCCGTAAAAAGCTAGGACGAGCTGAAAACAGCCGTGATTTTGGCGTGCACGTCGGTAAGAATGGACCCTCCGTGACAGCGCGGGGCGCTCCGAATGGACTTTCCGCGTTACGTGACTGGAAATCCTGGTTTGGTTTACGATTACCTGTTACGTGACGACGGTAGGGAACGTAAACTACGTTGGGCGAGGACGAAGGCTCGTAAGATGGTTTCGGCGGAAGCAAAGGGCGCTTCCGGCGTCGGGGTCCACCGCCGTAGCGATTTTGGACGTGGGGGGATTTTGCTTGCACCGGAAGAGCTCTCAGCAGCGCGTATATATCGACCTGTGCAGTCACGTCGCTTATACACGAACATCGACTATTTATTGTCGGCGCGAGAACCCTCCTGATACGAAGTACTTGATTCACCCTCCTCGTCGCCGTGCGCGGAATCCTTTACCGAGCGGCGCCGTCGACTTTACACTGAACTCTGAGCTTTAAGAAGCACCAGGACCAACAGACGTCAGGATTACACGAGACTGAATCGAATCGCTTTTTCAAATACGGAACAACCTCACTCTTTTCTCCGGGAGAAAATTTCGTTGCGCCATTTTACTTTTTCCGTGTATTCTTTATCGGAATGTTGAGGGAATATTTAAATTCTGGAAATGATTCATTGGATATTCATGGAAAGATCGTGCCTGGTTTTTAAATGGATGGTAAATTAATGAAGATAATTAACGAAGGGATAATAAATAATATCGGAAGTTGGTGCTGCATTTCTGCTTTCCAATATTTATGATTCAGAATTTCTCATTTACATCAAAACAACGCTGTTTTAATATTATTACGATTGCAGTGAATAATAAATTTTGTAATGATTTTATGCCAATCCAATTAATATATTGAGTACCTTTGTTTAAGTTTTAGCAACATCGTTTTGTTTAATGGAAAATGTAGATCGCGACGGTAATTATATTTTGAACATTGCGCACTTTATTAATCAATTAATGTATCGAATATAAGGTATCTCTGAAGAGTAATTAAACGTTCCTTGCGCCAATTCTCGCGTGAATCTTACTTATCTAAATTTAATAAACGATGCAACGGAGTTTAACAGTACAAACGAGCCCCGATTCTCTCGCAAAATACAAAGTAAAGTTCCTTGAATTTCTCAGCGGTCCCTGCGTACATGTTGTGCAGCTGTAAAATACAGTAAACTTGCCGGGAGAATCCGTGCTACGTAGCTCCGAGAGAATTGCCAAATTCGTCGGCGCGGAACGACGCGTCGTTCCGCGCGAGAAAGTTAAACCGAGTTTGGGATGCATCGGACTTATATGCATCGTTACATACCAGCTCAGAAGTTACGGGTTCTCGCGTGGACCCTCGAAATAAGACAATGTTACTCCAACGAATTTGGCTCCGGCATTTCGCGAATGAAAAATATTCCCCGTGGGAGAAAAAAAAGGATTGAAAGTGGAAAAACCAGAGGTTAATTCGTCCAGAAAGTTTTGATACGGGGGCAATGATTCGAGCGAAAAAAAAACGAGAGCGAAATATACGCGAGCGATCGCCGGAAAAATGCATTTTCCAGAGTTTAAGAAATTTACGAGCGCCGGACAATGGACCATCCGACACTGGCTCTCCCGCTCATTGCTCTCTTCACAAAGCCCGCTGCGCGGTGTTGTTACCTTCCTCGTAAAGTCCAATAATTTCCATTCTTCATTATTTTGTAGAAGCGTGGCGGCTCCTCCTGGCCCCTCCCCTTCTTTTCGTACACGCGGCGCATAAAGAGACGCCGGACGTCTCAATTTTCGAATGAATCAAAGAGGAACTTCAACGGCTGCGTTATTCTTTGACGCAATCGATCCGGGGGGAAAATAAATTCCGAATTCCATGGCATTCCGTGGCGCGAAAAAAAGCCTCCTCGTTTTTTTCGATACCCGAGGCGTAATTTTCATTAAAATATGACGGAATTTTACGGGGAATTTCCTTTTCCAAAGAGACAGGGAAAAAATGCTTGTTGATTAAATGCGAGTCGATGAGCAATGTCCATCGAAGTCAAGGGGCGAAATTCAGGTCGGCGTATCGTTCCCGAGATGGTTCCGATAATTCGTTATGAGCTGCGCCAGTGTTTACCCGAGTCGAAAATCCAACGGCGTAGCTCGCGATAGTTGCTAGCTGTTTGTTCCATTAACTCAAGCACACTCGGGATAGAAGTTTGAGACTAGGAAGAAGAAAAAGGGGGAGAAGGGAGAGGTTGGATTAGGTTGAGATTCCACTCGACCGCGGGCTCATTCGGTCGCCTCGACTTCGCAATAAGTGGGAACAAGAGGGACGGAGAAGGCAGGAAAGAAAGAAACAGAGGCAGTCTCTAATTGTTACTTGGCAAACGAATCGAACGACGCGCCGTGACGAATTTTCCGTCTCCCTTCATCGAACTTTTCCTCGAGTTGCGAAAGCGGCGGCGTAACAATGCCGCGCAGGCACAATCATAGTTTCGGGGAGCGCGGCCACGTAAACAAAAACGAAGATTCGAATCCGGAGTAATGCTAACGCGATTAACGCTCCTTCCGCCACGTTACTTTCGTTCCAATTATTGCATTAGCCGAATTGGCCCGTTTATTAGCGAAACGCCGCGCAACTAGCCACGCGTACTATCGCTTATTTGTTTCGTTCCACCGCATTTGTTCAACTGCCTTCGACTATGGCCTGAAATATTCATTAATCCCATTATTATTATCGCTTATTCGCAAGTTGATATTCTCGGATGTGGATTAAAATCGGAATTTTTCGCGTACATCGTTGGATTATTCGGGTGCATTAGTAGGAACAATTATAATCCTCGAAATTACAACATTTCTCAATTCCTCAATTTCGCCGGGAGCCCTCCCAACGCTGCAGTTGAAATTTCACTCGCGGGCAAATGCAATCATCAAAATTCTCCGAGTTGACGTTGAATCGTCAACGGCATTAATAATAACAATAATGAAATTCAAGGGGGGGCTTGGGACGAGACGAAAGGAGTATAAAATTTTCCGTCGTCGGGGCAATGATCCGGCTCGGACGAGGCGTCGACGCGAGTAGAGCCATTATTTAACATAAAGACACGCCGGCGAATAGTCCTCCTACGACTGCGGCAATAAACGGATCGTACGAGCTCGATGGCGCATTTAATTCATCCACAATTTCATTAACTGGACTCGGGGCGCGCGCTAGCGCAAATGAAAGTGCAAATTGCACTAATTCGCCGCGCTGCGAATGTCATTTTGCTGAAGATAAGTTTCTTGAAACTTGTTAAAACTCGTGCGAATTCGACATTCGCTGATTCGGTAAATTGAAGGCGCGAACCACCCTAAAACAACCCTCGTCGGTCACGTCTTCCCTTATGATTTCTGGCTTTTTCACGTGGGGGAATGGGGGAAAGAGCGAGACAGAGCTCTCGTGCAATTGAATTAACAGCGAACGAGGCAACGAAGAGCAAAGGAAATCGTCGAGTCTGCAATATCAGAGGAAAGCGTTGACATTCGTTGCGGCTGTAACGTCGTTAAAGCGAAACGGGCGCGATGTTTGCAGATTCGGGCCTTTTACAAAATAGGACGGAGCTGCCCAAATTTGCAAACGTACAAAGTACCGGGCTGATTCGATTCAACGTTTTTTAACAGCGAATTTACATTCATTACCAACCTTTTCGTGTCGTCACCGCGGCGTATTTACATGAAAATTGGCCACTCGTCGAAGAGAAATTTGCGCGGAATTTGCCGCTTTTGATTGGGTTCGTGACGTTGATCCGATGGAAATGAAATTTGATCGGGGCTTGATATTTCCTGGCGCCTGGTGCGGACATTTGTCGCTGCTGGCATTGTCCCAGCGACCGGATAAACACTCGGAGATATCTCGCGAGCTCGGCCGGAACATTTCTCACCGGCGATTTAATTAGAGACGCGACAATGCCGCGTTCTCACAAACCGAAATCGCTTCGAGCTAGAGCGGAAGGAAGTCCAATGGCCGACGCTCCGGCACGAAATGTACGGACATGCTCGTATAATAATATCGTGACCACGATCCACTCGATTCCGACTATTTGTCATTGCAGTATCAGCGGAGTTGCCTTTCACATCTGTGCCAGGTTAACGCCAAGATTTGCATTACAAATATGCACTGGAGATGCGCGCACGCATGTCAATATTGACGGGCATTCATCGAAACAGTTTAATCATTGTCAATTTTACATCGATTCCGGCTGTTTCGTCCTTGTCGTACAGCTACGAATGGTCATGGATTGCACGGGGAATTTGTTGTTGTCAAATTCGAATGATTTATCTCTTAAATATCCTCTTTTTCATGAAGCGTAGAAGCGTAGAACATTTCAAACATTTATTTGAAAAATGAAAACGGTGAAAAACAAAATTATTTTTTCGAAGCGTACGTTCGTGGCTTTCATTTAGCGAACAGCTTTTTTCAAAACTGACAAAAAGGAAGAATTTCACACGATTTGAAAGAAATGGGGTTCCAAAAAATGGTAGAACGTTGCATCTTTTTCGATGGGCGTTGATTTATGGAGGGCTACATTTTATGAATTCGTAGGTACACAAGAAACCGAATGCTCCCGGATTTCTCGACAGGAATCGTCGTTGGTCAGGAACAGCTGCATCTGAAAGAGCCCATTACCAACGTCGACAGATAGCGCGCTCGTAAGGGACGTCGTCGTGAGCCCGGTCCGCGCTTGCTCGTCAATGGCGAGTCGGCCCGTTCCTTTTGCACTTCCGTGCAATTCTTTTTGTGCCGTCCGGTTGACGTCGCTCGTTTTTTGCCCATTTATCTAACCCTTCCCTCTTCTCACTCTACCACGTAACGAAACGCTCGTCTTCGCTCGAACTTTGGCCGGGTGCCCGCGAGTCTACGCTGACTTTCTAAGACTGCAAATACCGAAACAAATATAGCAAGAGCCTCTTTTGTGCGGCGTTTGAATCCGTCGCGAAAGAAAGCCTCGATTTGCGAAGTAAAAGATGGGGCAAAAAAATTTTGCCACGTGGCGAGAGTGTGGGTGAAGCAGGGAATGAAGCAATGTAGAACGAAAAAACGCGAGTAATAGCAGCTAGAAAATATGCAGGAGCGTGTCTTGGTCCGAATGCAAATAGCGGCGAGGATTTATCGCGTAAAGTGGAGCACTTGGTTGCGAAGAACAAAGGCCGCGGGCTTACGTGAAAGACATTAGTCGAAGCTGCGCGTCACGGGCGCCCGTCGTAGCATTAGTTTCCTCCCATTAGTCTCGCTCCGCATCCGGCGCGGCACGCGTGCTCGTGAAAGGGGAGTTCAGGAAGGCAGGATTAAAGAGACAGGTGGCCTAGACGTATTTATATCGGGGTCTAGGGAATTCGCGCGCGCGCGCCCGCGATCGTCTAGCGTTCATTCATTCTGTCGCGCTTCTATTCCCTATGAATAGACGCTATTTAAAGGACCGAGTCCCGAGGCTTTCTCTCTCTCGATCGGTCAGCAAACGTACGCCGCCACGTCGCTCTTGGAACTGCTTCGATCCACTTTACCCCCCGATTCATTCCTCCTGCACTTTTCTGCGACCTCTCCGAATTCCCAACGCTTGCCAACAACACGAAACAGCTTCCTACATCTTCTCCGCTGCCACTGACAAGATTGCTTCTCTCCAACGTCCTTATTTTTCTTTCCCTTCGTAAAAGTATTCGACAAACTTCCATCTTATTTGCTCCTTTTTTTCTTCCATTCTCTGATGTCTTCAATCGACTGAATTGCGCTCTATTTATTGGGTTAAAGTCGAAGCGTCGCCCCGAAAGAATAAAATACAAGTGTCACTGCTGTTTTTGATATAAAGAAAAATAAATGCAACTCGTATAGCGCTCGAGTTGTCATGATTTATCGACCGCGGTTGGTTGTACGTGTATAAACGCCGTGTGGCTCACCGGAAGTAATCGTCTGCTCCAGACCGACAGGGACATCGGGTTGTAATTGCTCTCGCATTCTGTTCCCCTTCGATTCAGAGACGTATGTAAATCTTCCTAATTACAATATTCCCGATGAGCTTACGGAAATTAGTAAAAGCTATTCAATATCCAACTCACTGCGATACGATTCTAAAGGAAAGGCATTTTTCATTCGAAATCCGACCTAATTAAAAACTTGTGTACATTTTATAATTCCATAGAAACATTGAATCGGCAATTGTAATTTTGGGAAGCAATAAACAGTGAGCGAATAAACACGAAAGTTAGTAATAATTGAAAAGCATACGGGAAGAGCGCACTTGTTTCCCTGATGAAGCAACAATGGCAAATCCGATTAAAATGAGAATAGTAATAGATATGATTAGCGTCAGACATAGTTGGATTAATTCTGACGCAAAGAGCTGCGCGGTCGGGGCAAATAGGTAGGTTTAATCTCCGGCTTTACAGCCGGCGAAACGACTCGGCCGGAGCGCGCTCTATCCCGATAACATCGCTCGTCGGAATTCGCAAATGCATCGTAAAACGGCGAGGCCGAAGATGCTGCGAGTCCCGAGGAATAGGATAGCTATCGTGCGAGGATACACCGAGAGCTTTGGCCGTTCTCTCGAACGGGATCTCGCGGCAGTTGGAGTCCTTCGGCCGAAGGTTAAACGCAAAGATAGCCGTTATTCTCAACCCGAGCCCGGGGTTCAACGCCTCGTCCGCCGCGTAACGCGGCCACTCTCGTGCGCTATCGCGTCCTATCGCCCGTATAAAATGTGGCTCGCGATCGGCACGATTTATTCGGTCATTCGAATCGACTCGCCGCAATAATCAACATTACTCTCTCCGTCGCTTCGCCCAAAACGACGTCAGCGCGCGTTCGATTACCGAAGACAAACGAGCCGAGAGGCACTTTCGGCTCGGGTTCGATAAGCCGGAAATCTGGGTCGGTAATTGACTTTTTAATTAAGATTTTTTTTACCTCCCGAGAAAATTATTCTCCGGGGCTTGACGTGTGTGTACGTATGAATGGGCCGGGGTAACGTGGAAAAAGGTGAGGGAGGGGAAGCTACGCAATTACCATTCTAAAGGACGGTCCACTTGCGCTCGTATACACGCACGGCCACCCACTCGTCTTGACGACGCGAAGGATCGCTAATTAATGATGACCGTGCCCGTAGCGATATTGTCTCGCGACAGAGCGACGACCCACCTGTCTCTGACGCGCTCAGCAGCTGCAGCCAACTCGCACAATGACTCTATGCGCGCTCCTCCGCGACGACGACCACGTTCGTATTCACGAGCAAAATTCACCGCATTAATGAACACGTCGATCACATTTTATAGAGCGCTGCCCGCTCGAGGGAATCAATTGCCTCGTTTTCTTCTTCTCCTCTGGCATCACCAAAGTCCTCGATTAGAATTCAATCAATTTCCCCCCCCCCCCTTTTATTATACGAAAGGTGAGAAAGCGTGCGCGTACGTCGTTGAAACTTTGCTACGTGCCGTAAACGTGGCTTCGTGTTTTTCAATAATGAAACGCAGGGATTAGCGCAAAAGCGTCATTTGCGAAGACAGCGCGGATTTTAATCACAGTCCAATCTGCGAGAGCGTACGAGCGTGACGTACCAGCTTCGGAGGACGCTATCGATTCTCTCCTAGCTCGTGGACCCAGCGTGTTTACACGATGCGTGTGTGCCACACAAATACATGTTTCGCTTCACGCGCTTCTCGTTTACGAAGCCGGACTACGGCGATATTGAAAGCTGCCCGTGATTACATTGGACCTCAAAGGGAATCGACGCTTCATTTGGCCACTTTGAAGCATTTTTAATACAGTGCTAAATCTCCCTCTTCCACGAGAAGTAATCGAGTCTGTCGCAATTCAAAGCTCCGACTCGATTTCACAAATGAAAATGAAATCAAGATCATTATTTCCAGTTGAAAAAAAAAAGTCAACGAATTCGTTTAATTATTCGTCCGCTTTGCTTTTTCCGGGAGTGAAATTTTCCGAATTGGACAGGAAAATTTGCGCTCGCTGGAGTTGTTAGTTCTCTGGGATCACGACCCAGCGACACGACATCGACGTGGCTGAACTGTTTTAATTCGTGGCTCCTCCGTGGCTGGCATACGTGACTAGCCTGCGCTAGCATTTCCCGGCTCTCGATTGTCTCCCTTATTTTCGAATTTCACGACGCTTGTGCAAAAGCGCCCGAGCGCGCCGGGCGACGGAAGTCAAGCGGATTATATCGCGAGGTCGATAATCGCCAGTTTGGATGCGGCTCGTTGCTTGGTCAGACACACTCGACTGGATGACATCGTTTTTCCGACCCGCAGGACGCTTCTATTCTGCCAAACGAACCGAAAGTTCCTCTTATGAAAGTACGATTTCAACGCGTTACAATGCGCGATATATAACGCGTAAAAAATTCATCTCGTAATAAATCGAGGGGCCACGTCAAAGCGGACGGATGAGCAATGTGGAAACTTCATTTGGCAAGCGTTTACCGGTAAGGGTCAGGACCGAAGCGCTCAGTTTCGAGGCTAAATTTGTCAGGACGTATCCATCTGCTTTGTGGATTGGTCGTTCTTTCGAGGCAAAGGGATCGGCGCGGTCGAGCTTCCCGACGATATACTACGTACCGTTTGTATTCCTCGTGTCGTGGCTTCCAAATAAGACACGTACAAGGCGCTCCAATTTCAGCTGACACCTGCGCTTCTCGCGGTGGAGAGAACGTTTCTCAGCCGACGAGTAACGCCGAGACGGGCACGTACGTGAAGGCGCCGATCTCTGTCCTGGTGCGCGCGTCTACAGCCAAGCTGCGTCGTAATATGGCTGCAACAGTTCGCGCAAGATTTAACGACTGCGGTGGTAGGAAGACCTTTAATTCCGGAGTCTTTTGCGCGACTGCTCCTCTTTGCTTCCACGCCTTATCCTCGAGCGACTCCAAAGTTCATCGTTCTCGGAAGGACCTTTTGAAAATACATTCCCCGTTGAACCAAACAAAAATCATTGCACTACAAATTCCGCGCGGAACAACAAAGAGATTTTTGCATGGTCCTGGGAGAAAATTAATCGAGCCTTAGATAATTTTTTGGGGCCTAATTGAGTTGGTACAAAATGATGCGTAATTAGGTCTGATCAAGCTTTATTCGTTATTCATAGGTTTGAAACTCGTGCCTTATCAGGCCTGGATAAGTTTTTCTCGAGGTACTTGAAGATATTTTGCCTTGGATCCAGATTCGTAATGTAAACATCATGAATAGCGGCATTTTCATATCGCGCGTTATCCTTGGAAGCGGCAGCAACGCTCGGCAATGGGATTTTATTCACAGCGATCGCAATGTTGTGCCTTGAATCGGCCTTACTTGGGAAGCGGCGTAATGGATAACGCGCGCCCACAGGACCGGGTTGATACGCAGCATGAGACGGTGCGCGTTTGCGGCGCGCAGTTCCGACGATCTCGGGGCCGCGATTGAGATCGAGCGAGCCGATGGGCGTGAGTAATTCCGCGGTTCGCCTTTAGCACTCGTAACCATTATTCCAAACGGTCCTTCTTCCTTTGCCTATCGAATCGACAGCGCTTCGGGAGGTAGTGTTATTTATGGCGCGGCTCGTCCTTAAATCTCTTAATGCGATTCGGCTAAAGGAGACGTTTCACAAAGATCCCACGTATTTTTCGCTCTAAGGAAGTTGACAAAGCGAGCGTGTCCGGTTTCATCGATTCATTAACACGGGGAATGTACCGATGTATCCCGTCTCACGAGTTGGAGCGGAGTGAAGAAAAAACTGTTTTTTCTGTGTTTTCACTAATTTACTCAATTTTTAAGTAATGAGAAAATTAATGCATATCATATGTTAATATTTATGCCCTACTTAATTTTTCTATTTGATTAATTGACAAAATGTGATCATGTATGAATGAACAATTATTTGTTCTCGTTGCATTGTTTATTATTTCACAGCATACAAATAAAATCTCTCCGATCTAATAGATATTGAAACGTGGCAATTTTCGAAATCAATGTGTAATTACAATTACATCAGGGAGTTTTTTGATTTTTTTTCGTGCTGGTACAAAATCTTATCTGGTGTGTCAAAGATGAGTGGGATACTGTCTCGTTTCGTCCCGTTTTTTCTCTTAGAATATCGCCTGCAAGCGATATATATTGTAGCCCCGCGGTATTAATCACTTTTATTAGGTTATTATATTACTCAAGTGGCTAGCTCTCGGTTAGAGCGCAATTTGTCTCAAGGAAGATGCATATACTTAATGCGAAGCGTCACCCAGCTACTCTTTATCTTCCACCGTGTTCCCTTGGCCGCGTTATCGCTAGCGCGATCGCTCGAAATTCTGCGTGTCTCGCGCGATCTCGGCAAGCTTTTTTTTGCCTCTGAATTTTTTTGTTCTATCGGCTCGAGGAAACTTGGAATTACACAGAGCCCCGGAGTCGTTATTGAAATTATACATTGTCGGGACGAAAAAGCTCGCTGCCTCGGAAACTTGAATTTATTTTCAGAACATCCTTGCGCAGAAATAAAGATCGGAGATTGCGCTGGGAAATTGAATTATAAAGCGCTTTATTGAAACTCATCGCCGGCGAGTGGAAGGACGTGCTTTTTTTCTTGGAATAATATGACGCCGTAAATCAGAATTAAGTCCCGTTAAATGCGTGCCCCTTGTGGACGTCGCGGCTAAAAGAAAAATAATCGCGCCGACGGACGTGGCGGTCGTGCGCTCGCGAAAATGTAAATAGTTTTTCTTAGTTCGTGGCAAAGTTGGAATCCTGGCGAACAATGAACGAGGTTCATTAACGCTCGACCTTCCACTTTTTTCCCTCGCTCCGAGCCAGTTTACGAATGTAAATCAGCGGCGCAAATGCAACCGAGTTATTAGCTGCACTTTCCATTTATGCATTCAAGTTGTCTCGCGTTGTGTGTCGATTTCGATTACATTCTTTTTTTTCCATGACAACGCATCAAGCTGCGTAGTTGATTACAAGGCTCGTTACCGATGCGATGCTCCCACCACTTTCGCGAAAGTTTCTCGTGCCATTATAAACTCATTGCGGAGTAATTCGTAACCCGACTTGATCGAAGAAAAACAACGGTTTAACTTGAGTTTAAATGCAAACTTTGTGTAAATGTAGGTCGAGTGTTTTTCGTTGAAAAATTAAATGGAACGTTAGATTCATTTTCGCCGTGGAAAAGACAATGACATCGGTACGTTTTTGTGTGGGTAAGCCACGCATATTTCGCGATATGGAATAAGTAAAAAAAACAAGCGTGCATTGGGCGAACCGGGCTCGTGACGCAACGATTCTGGGTCGCGCAGCCAGAGTTATACCGCACTGCTTTTTTCCGCATCCCTTTCCTTTCCTATCTCTCTTCTCGACGCTCTGAAGCATGTATTATAACGAGCGCAGATTAGAGACGCCATGTTTTATACACTTTTGTACGTTCTTTTCGAAGTTTCGAATCTTCATCACTGATTTTCTTGTCCCCTTTCTTCGAACATGGAATAACGTGTTTGTGCAAAAAAACAGGGTGTTTATAAAGGGCAGGGAAAACGTGAAAGTGAGGGAATTTGCTGAGAATAAAGTACGAAACTGCGTTATTTTTTAAATATTTTCAAAAGCGAAACTTTCATTCTTTTAGTCTTTTCAGTCTGTAATAAAAGATGTCGTGGATTTGATGTTTGGAAGACGATAATTTTTCAGATGTAAATTTTAACAACAAAAGAGATCAGTTGAATGCAAAGTATGTCAACGTTGAATATGCAACTGAAAATCTGCACTCCGAAAAGTCACGGATGAAGCGGACCTTGAAAAATTGCAGCTTAAAGAAAAATATGGCAAAAATCTCTGCTTGCTTTTGTCTTAAAAAGAATGGAGCGTCTCTCCTCACGTAAGTCGCTGCACATTGTCATTTCGCTCGCGTATTTTAAACAACAAAGCGAGCAACAATCAATGAATTCATCCTGGAAGTCCTGAAAAGCTGACCACATTTTTTTTAAACCTGCTAAATACCCTGAAAAAACAACGTAACATTTTCGACGTTTCGGAAACTTCGGTAAACTTTTCCAGGCCCTTATGTTCCGGACAACGGTGCTTTGTAAAGTTCCAGTGAATTACGCCACATCCGGTTGAATTTTGGACAAGGGAGAATAGCGAAATAGCGAAAGAGCAAAAATGTCGAGTGCACGGTATCCCCTCTGGTGCAGCGACCACTTTTTTTCCTCTCATGCGACTTTTTTTGTTTCTCGTTGGATCGCGCCCCCACCACAACGCCCCACCCCTTCTGTCTGTCTTACCCCGTGCTCGGGCCGAGCTGGCTCGCTCGGCGTGACCTCTGTACCTGATTTATAGTTTTTAATTTGAGTCTCATTTCAGCCCCAAGCGCCCTGCAAAAAGAGCGCGGAAAAATTCAGGGGCGGCACTGGCTCCAATCTTTTCGATCTTAAGTGGCCGCGATTCCGGCGCTTTCCTCTTTCGTTTCGTTTCTTCTTCTCTTCCCACTTTCCTCCTTCGTTTCGAGCGAATGTTGCCGTTCTCGAGAGGGTGAAAAAAATGCCGTGTTTTTGCGACGTTGAAGAAAATTAGAGACGCGTAAAAACGCTGACAAAAATGCGAAGTTTGGCAAGATCTTGCCAGTGGAATGTCGAGACAAACCGATGTATTCAACTCGACCAGTAATCGCCGTTCCTGAATGATTACACCGGCCGAAGAACAGGTGTCACGCGTGTCTCGCACCGATGTCCCCGTATGGAAAGGCATTTCCTAGACGAGGACTTGGCGTGGCACTCGACGCGCGATTACGACCAACGGTAAATTGTAAATGCTTTCTTCCGCTGAAAGATGGCATTCTTCTTCCACGAGACTTTTTACACTTTCCCGGGGTCGAGAGAGATTTCGCTAATTTAAAACAACGTCGAGTGACACTTCGAGAGTGAAGAAGAAGCGATTGCAAATTTTAAAATTAATTCCGCAGAATGCAATATTTCGCGTTCGAAAGCCGCAACGAGTTGATGAATAATAAAGGTACAACAGCGCCGAGACGAGAGTTTTAAATAACGATTGCACCGTTGAAAACGGTGTTTGCGGCTGAAAGTTTGTTCATCAGTAAGCCCAAATCTTCCATAATTTTCCATAACTTTGCTCTCGCTTCTGAAATGTATGTAAAAACGTTTATAAAAGTCGTCGATTCCGGGCTCCTTTTTCCTTGCATATTCTCCGAAGTGGTCCGGAACAAAGTTTCGTTAAAATCCAACTTGTTGGTTGATCTACTTTTCTCCCGTCCCTTCTTTCGCCGCTTCGCCGAGACTGCGGCAAAGTTTTCATGTCAAATGGCACGGCGATTTCCGCTGTACGTAACACGTGTCCAGCGGCGTCGAAATAAAAGCGAATGTTGAATCGATCCCGAAACTAAATGATCGCGAGCGGTGGTGGCGGTGCGGGTCGCGAGTCGTAAAACTGCTTTTCATACGGGCTTACCCGCGGTTCGCACTTTTCTACCCCGACTCGTGATTCGCGCGTGGAACATTAAATTTAAGTATGCCCCGAGCAGTTAAGCGTTAACGATTTCGTGCCCAGACAAGGATGAATACTCAACTCGGCGTAGGAAGAAAGTATAAAAACGCTTTTCTTCTTCACCTGCGATTAAATTAAAAATTGATTTTCCTCAATGACTGGACGAAAGGAATATAGAGGGAAAAAGTAGCTCGAAGATTTTATAGCAGCGTTCAATTATCGATTCGCGTTCGATCGGGGCGTAGAAGCGGAGATGAAAAGAACGGTTCCTGCTTAAAATGCGAGGCTCGTTGTCGAATTTTACGAATTCCCCCAGCGACGCTTTCCTCGCGAGTGCTTAAGATAGTAGCCAGAGCCTAGGAAGAAAAGGCAGAGAAAAGAAAGAGCTTCGGGGGCGAGCCAATCTTGAGCCAGGCACGCGCGTGAAATATAGGCGTGCGGGGAAATTACTCCCCGATGTGGAATTTCGTCTAGGCGCTTTTGAAAAAAAGCGTAGCTTACGCTATGATTAGTATAATACGAAAAAGAAGTAACAAGTGCCTCTTTTAAAGACGTCGCGGCCACGTTCATTTTAATTTAAATCAGATTACGCGCCGCTCTTTGATTTATAAGTCGGGAAACGTGCAACCCTCGTGCGCTTTTTTCTCGACAATTTTTCATCGTCCTGCGACGACTGTTTTTACATTTTTTCAGTGCCGCGCAATCTGATAAACTGGAAAATCTGGAACAGCCGGGAAACTATACGAAACATTACAGAAAAATACAATTTTTCGAGCAAAAAAAACGAAATTACATTCTGCTGAAAATATTTTTTGGGAAAGCCATTTGAGTTTAAAAATGTATATTTCCAGCAGGAGTGCTAAAAACTACATAAAGTTATTCACAGTACAGTATAATGCAATACGAGTTTTGCAATTTTTCATACTTTTTGTAACTTTTGCATGTTGTTGTAATTTGTCGCATTTCGAGTTGGCAAATATGGAAAAGTCAGAGAATTTCACGTATAAATAAAAATGTTTTTCAACTAGAACTTTCCCATCCAAGCAATGAAACGGTGGAAAGATTGATAACGCAATTTCCATCGTTACAAATTCAAAGGACTCGCGAGGTATCAGCGAAGGAGCAATTTGCAGTGCACGAGGAGCAATCAAAAGAGGGTTAAGAACCATCTAAAAGCACAAAAGCGCCCGCTGCGTGTGTCGTCGTAAGTTTCGTTCGGTAGTGTAACGTCGGTATAAATGTCGAATCGAAGCATGAAAAGCCGTGAGCGCTCGGTGTAATATCATAGATTACGAATGACGAGAGAAGTCGTTAGTCTAGGAAGAACCTGACAAGGCTCTCGATATCCCGGGCGCAAAGGGATGCCAGAAAGAGAGAGAAAGAAAGCGTCACGACGCGTGCAAATATCAACTCGTTTGATCTCGGGACCATGAAAATGACTTGTAATGGCGATGCGCGTAGTTTACAAGCCGCATTCGGAATAAATATTTAGAGTTTACGGCGGCAGGTCCCGCACGATACCGTACGTCGCAGCGGATATTAAAACAAGGGGCCACCGATAGCTTTTATCGCGGCGAGCCATGGTCGCACGTTCTTATAACGAGCCGGGATTACGAGGGCCCCGCGTCAGCGAGACTG
>JABFQM010001705.1:0-19174 GCA_022816865.1 Zelostemma sp. ZL-2020
GCATATCTCGTGAACTATACGTCAGATTTTTCTCGTCTTGCGTTCATTTTGTTCGCGTTTCGAATACCTTCATTTTCCCGGTAGAATGGACTCTCTATCCCTCATATTTGAGAAGTTGTAACGATCTGAAGCTCAGGAAACATGGTTTAGTGTCTTTTTCAACTTACACGTAAAGTCGCATATCTCGTAGAATATACATCCGATTTTTCTCGTCTCGCGCTAATTTTTTCCGTATTTCGAATACTTTTATTCTCCCTGTAGAATGAACTCGCTAGCTCTTATAGTTTAGGAGTTATAACGACGTAAAGTTCGGGAAACATGGTTCCGTAAGATTTCAACCCCACACTTAAAGTTGCATATCTCGTGAACTATACGTCCGATTTTTCCCGTTTTGCGCTCATTTTGTTCGAGTTTCGAATACCTACATTTTCCCGGTAGAATAGACTCTCTAGCTCGCATCGTTTAGAAGTTATAACGATTTGGAGCTCAAGGAACATGATTTAGTGAGATTTCAACCTCACACATAAAATTGCATATCTTGTGAACTATACGTCCGATTTTTCTCGTCTTGCGTTCATTTTGTTCGTATTTCGAATACCTACATTTTCCCGGTGGAATGGACTCGCCAGCTCGTATTGTTTAGAAGATATTACGATTTGAAGTCAGAGAAACGTGGTTATGTGATATTTTAAACTTACACTTGAAGTCGCATATCTCGTAAAATAGACATCCTATTTTTTTCGTCTTGCGGTCATTTTGTTCGTATTCCGAATACCTACATTTTCCCGGTAGAATGGACTCTTTAGCTTTCATAGTTTAGAAGTTATAACGATTCGAAGCTCAGTAAACATGGTTGAGTGAGCTGTCAACCTCAAACTTAAAGTTGCATATCTCGTGAACTATACGTCCGATTTTTCCCGTCTTGCGCTTATTTTTTTCGCATTTCGAATTCCTACATTTTCCTGGTAGAATGGACTCGCTGGGTCTCTTAGTTTGGAAGTTATAAAGATTTAAAGATCAGGAAACATGGTTTAGTGAGATTTCAACCTCACACTTAAAGTTGCATATCTCGTGAACTATACGTCCAATTTTTATTGGCTTGCGTTCATTTTGTTCGTATTTCGAATACCTACATTTTCCCGGTAGAATGAACTCGCTAGCTCTTATAGTTTGGAAGATATTACGATTTGATGTCAGAGAAACGTGATTACGTGATATTTTAAACTTACACTTGAATCCGCATATCTCGTATAATAGACATCCGATTTTTCTCGTCTAGCGCTCATTTTGTTCGTATTACGAATACCTACATTTTCCCGACAGAATAGACTTTCTAGCTCGCATAGTTTGGAAGTTATAACGATTTGGAGCTCAGGTAACATGATTTAGTGAGATTTCAACCTCACACATAAAATTGAATATCTTGTGAACTATACGTCCGATTTTTATCGTCTTGCGTTCATTTTGTTCTCATTTCGAATACCTAGATTTTCCTGGTAGAATAGACTCGCTAGCTCTAATAGTTGAGAAGATATTACGGTTTGAAGTCAGGGAACTGTGGTTACGTGATATTTTGAACTTACACTTGAAGTCGCATATCTCGTATAATAGACATCCGATTATTCTCGTCTAACGCTCATTTTGTTCGTGTTTCGAATACCTACATTTTCTCGGTAGAATAGACTCCTCTAGCTCGCATACTCCAAAAGTTATAACGATTTAAAGCTCGAAAACATGGTTTAGTGAGATCTCAACCTCACACTTAAAGTTGCATATCTCGCGAACTATACGTCCGATTTTTCTCGTTTTGCGCTCATATTGTTCGTATTTCGAATACATACATTTTCCCGTTAAAATGGACTCTCTAGCTCTCTTAGTTCAGAAGTTATAACGATTTGAAGCTTAGTGAACATGGTTTAGCGAGATCTCAACCTCACACTTGAAGTTGCACATCTCGTGAACTATACGTCCGATTTTTCCCGCCTTGCGCTCATTTTGTTCGTGTTTCGAATGCCTACATTTTTTCGGTAGAATAGACTCCTCTAGCTCGCATACTTTAGAAGTTATAACGATTTGAAGCTCGAAAACATGGTTTAGTGAGATTTCAACCTCACACTTAAAGTTGCATATCTCGTGAACTATACGTCCGATTTTTCTCGTCTTGCGTTCATTTTGTTCGTATTTCGAATACCTACATTTTTCCGGTAGAATGGACTCGCTAGCTCTTATAGTTTAGAAGATATTACGATTTGAAGTCAGGGAAACGTGGTTACGTGATATTTTGAACTTACACTTGAAGTCGCATATCTCGTATAATAGACATCCGATTTTTCTCGTCTACCGCTCATTTTGTTCGTATTACGAATTTCTACATTTTCCCGGTAGAATGGACTCTCTAGCTCGCATAGTTTGGAAGTTATAACGATTCGAAGCATACGAGACATGGTTCAGTGAGATTTCAACCTCACACTCAAAGTTGCGTATCTTGTGAACTATCCGTCCGATATTTCTCGTCTTGCGTTCATTTTGTTCGTATTTCGAATACCTACATTTTTCCGGTAGAATGGACTCGCTAGCTCTTATAGTTTAGGAGATATTACGATTTGAAGTCAGGGAAACGTGGTTACGTGATATTTTAAACTTACACTTGAAGTCGCATATTTCGTATAATAGACATCCGATTTTTCTCGTCTAGCGCTCATTTTGTTCGTATCACGAAGACCTACATTTTCCCGGTAGAATGGTTTGTCTAGCTCACATAGTTTGGAAGTTATAACGATTTAAAGCTTACAAAACATGGTTTAGTGAGATTTCAACTTCACACTTAAAGTTGCATATCTCCTGAACTATACGTCCGATTTTTCCCCCCTTGCGCTCATTTTGTTCGTGTTCCGAATACCTACATTTTCCCGGTAGAATAGACTTTCGCTCGCATAGTTCAGAAGTTATAACGATTTGAAGCTCGAAAACATGGTTTAGTGAGATCTCAACCTCACACTTAAAGTTGCATATCTCGTGAACTATACGTCCGATTTTTCTCGTCTCGCGCTCATTTTGTTCGTATTCCGAATACCTACATTTTCCCGGTAAAATGGACTCTGTTGGGGAATCGGGTGAATTGAAAGGAGCAATGAAACAAAAAAACGGGATGTCAAAAAACTGAGTTTATTTAGGCGACTTTCTACAAATGTTTACGCGCAAGCGAGCAAGCAGGAAGCAAATGGCAAAAGGGAAAGCGTTAAGCAAAGGGAAAATGATTGCGAGGGAGAGCAATGCTAGTGGAAGCAGAGAGAGCGAGATGCAAAGGGAAGCGTAGTAGCGAGGAAAGCGATGGGACGCGGAGGAAATAGATCGAGGGACTTGATGTAGCGGGTCAAGGAATGGAATGCGGGGAAAATGGTTTGAGAGTGAGCGAGAGGAAGGGTTAAGCTATGCAAAAAGGGGAGTTGAAAGGAAAAGTAGAGAGAAACGTAGGAGATTCTGGTACTTGCGTGTGGTATGGGTTGGTACAGTGCTGGCTTTTTCAATGGTCGAAAGCGTTCTGACGCTCGGCGAGCGAGGCGTTCGGGGAGAAGTCGCGTCTCTCGTGGCGCGCCCTGATTGCCTACTCGATCCAGCGAATCAGGGCCCGACACGAGAGTCACTCGGGGCGGGAAAGTTTGAAAAGGAGAGCGAATCCCGAACAGATTTGTTCCTTCACTGGAAAACGGGTGAAAAATGATCCAGTAAAGGAATTTGTTATTGCTTCTGAATTTTAAGGTTGTATCAATCGCGAATATAGTTGAAACACGTCTGTCGTACATAGCGTTATCAGTAATTATTGAAAAAACAACTCCAAAATACCTTGTTTTGTCTAAATTGAATTTTAGGGATTCACGTCATGTTCGATCTTTACTATTCGCAGTCCAATACGCGCAACTTTTTTTCGGAAACACGTTTTTCCAAATTCTATCACCGCTTCTGTAATTTGAACATAACTAATGCCATCTACACACTTTTATTGTATGAAAAATTATGGAGAATTTATTACAACTCTTATTATTGTGAAAAGGACGTTTCAAGTTCCTTCACTGGAGCCAGATCCTTTACTGCTGCCTTCGCCCCATGCGGAAAGATACTAAAATTCTTTTACTACCTCGAAAAAACCATTTAATACAACAAAATCCTAATACTCATTGAAAGGAACGAAAAACTGCGGAAAAATACGGAAAACTATTCGATTTCTATTTTGTGAAAAACATTACGATCGGGAAATTTCGGTAAAGCAATCGTCTAGCGACGTCATCCGGAAAAAAAGTTTGGAAAATCGATTTGTCTGCATAGCTTGGGAAAACCCGTTGGTAACTCCGTTTGTTTAGAGCTCCGTTTAAATAGCCGCGTCGTTCTCGAGACTATGTTGCTTGAAAATTACGACACAGAAATTTTCCGCTCGTTATGTTTCGAAGAGAAAATGACTATATCATATTGGATTAATTATTTGTTGAGTGAGTAATAAATATATTGCTCGAATCCTTGACCAGTCTAGGCTGAACAGAAACATTGAACTTTTCTGCAAAATCTAACCCCTTTAATGTAAACGACATCAAGTTCACTCTTAAAGCAAAAACGGTAGGTCTTACGCAAAAAAAAGCATCAGGAATATTGATAGAAAGTACAAGACGAGTGAACAAGTCCTTCTTTGTTGCAAAGAATTCAATGACAAGGAATACCAATAGAGAGTAAACTTTATTTTTACAGTGTTTAAAGAACATTCACAAATGAAGACGTGATGAGATACATATTGTTGGGAACTTCAACATGCTTCTTGTGCTTAGCGAGTAATAATCCTGACCTTTTAAAAACTTATTGAACTTGGCGTGGACAGCTTCCACGTCGGCAATGGTCCGTTTTCCGACCTTCTATATGCCCGTCAAAGCATTCATGATATAATGAAACGCGGCGGATGGAAGTTGCATCACTCGTTGGAAAAAGTTTTCGAGAACGCCGAGTGCGTTAGTGCTGCTAGCACTTACAACTTCATAACTATCTTCCAATACTTCAATGGGAGGAACTTTTGAAGCGAGTCGATTAATGTTCCTGTTACTAGTTCTCACAGATGATCTGATACCATTGAATCGGACGCCGGAAATTCCAACTACTGTTACAATCAATAGAACAGCCAAAATCGGAAATTTGAAGCCCATTTTATTGTAATTGCGGAGAAAAGTGATGTTTGACAAATCCCTGAAAAGAAACGTGATATTGTAGCTGTATACTTTGAGTTTTACTTTGTTTATTGTTATTCGGAAGTCGTTTTCATGCAGTTGATTACCCGAAGGTCTTGACTTTTAACAAATATTTCGTCAATTTCCAAAATTATTGAATTCTTCATTTAACTCTTTGTAAGCTAGATCCTTTTCCGAACATATACTGTCAAACGTGGTGGAATTGTATAAATTCTTGGCATTTAACAAGCAGTATTCAACAACCCGAAAACCCGATGTTAAATATGGGCATGCAACGAAACGTATCACGAAAATTAAGCGGCGTATATGACTTACCTGGTCTACACTACGTTATCTGACGATACTTCGGTACTCAGAACTTCTGTATAACGACAAAAACTAACTATTACAATGACGCTGCTGAAGAACAAACGCCTTTTATAACGACGAACCCCACTCAAAGTCGAGCGCTTAATTTCTCGAATGGTTACATTCAAGAAATCTTAAGTATGCTTGGACACGACGAACTCGGATATTAATATACCAACGTACTGTGGAATATATCGAAAGACTATAATCTTCAATTATAAATTACTCCTGAGGAAAAAGTTTCATGGGATTTTGGAGCTACAAAAAAATTCCAGTATTACAAATCTTTGTCACAAATTCGATAAGATTTCTCGAAAAATCCCGCAATTCAAAAAAAGGTTTGGTAAGTCCATTTGTTCGAATTCTTGGGCAAAACCCATTACGAACCCCGGTTAAAATGAGTTTTCGAAAACTTTATATAAATAGGCGCGTAATTTCCTAACTCGAACAAAAATATTAGAGTATAAAAAACTACGGAAAATAACATAACAAGAACGCAAAACTGCGAAAACTGCGATAGAATACGAACAATTCACAGAAAACTACCAAAAATTGAGTGTTCGGTATTTTCGGAATTTATTTAGCAAATTATGTGTTATGGAATTTCACAAAAATCGGGTTTCTTCTAGTTTTTATACGTTTCTACAAGAATTGAGAACAAGGGCATGAAATTTTTATGGAATTAGTCATCATAAACTATTGGACTTCAGTCAGCAATTCTCATCATTTCTGACTTTTGGGACTTTCCGAAGTGTATGATTCAATGCGACCGCGATCCCTCCATGACTTTGGATGTCCACAAGTTTTTTGAGTCATGATGAGGAAATTTTTCCTTTCAGTAAACAATAGTAATTTTTATGACTGATTCCATGGAAATTCCATGCTCTTATCGACATTTTTCGTAGGAACGCGTGAAGACAATAACGAACCCAACTTTTGTAAAATTGGCTGTTTCCGTAGTTATATAAACCTCTACGCCATTGACGAGTTCGAATAACAATTTTTCCGCATAAAGAACGTCAGATGTCATCACCGACCTTTTAAATAGAATTGAAATTCCATCGACAAGCAAACTCCAATGTTCTACGAATTTCGTTGGAAATATTCCTTTCAATGTCCCAAGACTTCAACAACCATAGACATTATTCATGGGCTTTTAAACTTTTAGAATCTGATATCTTTTTTGGAATCGTAGTCAAGTCTAAAGTTGGCTGGTGTAACCGTACCAGATTTTCAATGGTTTCTGCTAGATGTTTACAGCTACCCTCGTTTCTCTCTTTTGGCAAAAACCATTGTTTAGCGAACTGACGACAAACTTCGAGTAATATGGCATGCATCCAGTCGGGTATCAAACCCATCATTATGTCAGTTTAGGAATATCAAATAAAATAGAGCGAGCTTCGAAACAATGTGTCTGATTTTCTGCATGTAATAAAGTTTCTGCATGGTTTCGTAAACCTTCTCCGAGAGCATTTCCGTCTCGAGTAATGAAACAAATTCGCAGTGTGCCTCGGCCTTCGGGGACTTGTTCACCATTATGTAAACATAGCCCACACCCGTATTCTTCATTGAATTGTTCAGTTTCTTGGACCATTGGTCGAGCGACCGAATCGATTAGAAATTATTTACGATTTGATTTTTATGATGGAGTAGAAATTAATTTAATTTATTTGAATGGACGAAAAGTTTTAAAAGACGCGGTTGAATAGGGAAAGTGGTGGGGGGTCAGGGAAGTAGTTCTCGTCACCTTAGCGAATGTTTTCTCGTCGTCTTAGCGAGCGGGTCGTCTTACCGAATGTCGCCTTAGCGAGATTTAAGTGATAGTATTTTTGTACAGAGGATAGTCACATATATTTCACTATTATTTCATTTCGCCGTTATTTTTTAACATATTTGCAAGTTTCGTGCAGTACAAGAATGCATTATCTGTCATCGGGTCGAATTTCGTACGAATTATTCAAGTCAAATCGAATTTGGACGACATTTAAGAACATGCAGCCGATTTAGCAATGGAAAAGGTCGGTAATTAAGTGACTCCGGAATGCTCTTAAATTGACATGAAAGAATGTCTGGAATTGTTAAATGTTTTGTGAAAACAGTGAGTTTTAACCGTTTGACGACATTTAAATGTGACTCATGTTTTTTCGAGTTCGGGCTTATCTATTGGGAGAAATTATCAACATCGGTTGATAATTTCAGCCCACCTGACATATATTACTAATTTTTGTTTCCCAACAGTAGAAGTAGTGCTTTAACAAGAATCCTCTTCGCGCACTCGACATTCAAATTACATTTTTAATGTTTTTGGGGGGATATCATGTCTTTTTGTTTCACATTATAGAATGTTGCGAATTTTATTGCATATAATTTTCATTATTTATAAAATAATGAAAATATAGAAGAAACACTTTAAATTTCTTAACGATGTAAATTTGCAAAAAAGAAATGTCCCTATTAATTTTCATTGTAAATAAGAAAGGATTCTTTTTTTTATTTTTCTAAAAAATGTAAATTCACGACAAAGAACAATTTCTCAAATCAATTGGCAATTCAAATTCACAATGTAAAAATGACAAAATTGTATCGTTCAGTAATTGAATACCTAATGTGAACGTACAAAAAAAAATTCTCCGTATCAATTAACAATGTGATACAATTTTGATCATATTTCATTTCAATTAATATTATAACAAACGTTTTCATTTTTTATTAACTAATTTTTTCTTCGCGAGTTTTGTAGCGATGAATGAATGAAATATTTAGTATATCGACTTTTTTATTCAATTTTTGTTTCCTTCCGACGTTTCAGGAATACCTTTGACCCCTTTCCAAGGTATGTCAACCCACCCAGTTACAAAATTTACTACAAAATGAACAATAACATCAATTATTATTGAAACAAAAATTACCTCGTATTAATTCAAGGTTAATACGTTAAATTTACATTGTAAAATTTACAATATAGAATTTGAAACATTAATGACGATGGAAATTCATAAATTCCAGAGTTTGAATGTAAATTTGAATGTCATTAACATTTTTCTTCGCGAGTTTTGTAACGAGATTTTACACGCACTACACTGTTGTTTATTAATGATTTATTTAACGCTAATCATTAATTGAACGTTCTTCTCGAAAATCCGACGAATTATTTCACAATCGTGAAAGTAAATAATAAATAAACAGACGACATGACAGATGGTAGCGCCATCAGTGGCGACATTTCAAAGTGCCAAAATTTTTTGACAGATCTCCAAGGTAGCGACTGAAAATTTTTTTGACAGATATCCAATGAAAATTTTTTGAATGTCAAAACGGCCGAAAAACTGAACAACAACACTCGAATTAGCGGTTTTGGTCATTTTTGACTGATCGTTTTTACATAATTAGGTGAATATATCCATTTATTGCTTAAGTCTTGCTTTTTACGTCACAATTTCAAGATAGGACGGTAAAAAAAGATAAAAACTTGGCGACTCCGTAACCCCATCTTACTGTAAATAGGCAGTTGGCCAGTCAAGTTGACACACTCGACACGGCCAACTATCGTCAGCCTTAATAACGCGCGATAAAAGTTTCACCTACTTGAAACTTTTCAGAAAACTTCAGCTCAATCGTATTTTGCGCTCTTCACGATAATAATTTTAATCGCGTTTAGGCAGCACACTTTCCGAGCAACTTTGCATTTATGTGACACTGGAGATGTCAGGAATTCTTTAATTAGAAATACTTTGAGTACTTTTTCTATTCGAATTCGGAAAAGTAATGTAAAGATTTCTTAAAAAAACACTTGTTTGAAACTGACTTGGAATAAAATTGAATGTTTTCAAAATATTTCACACAAAAATGTTTAATTTCTTCAAATTGCGACAAAACGAGAGATTACGTTAATTTGCGCAAATAATACGATAAAACGGAAGTTCAAGTATAGTGCATACTCTTTCCCACGTCACGCCAGATGCTCATCTTTTTGCGGTTCGGGCACGCCACATCCGATTGTATTATACACACGAAATACCGAAATTATACGACTTTGAGGAAATTCGAATCGCCAAAATTTTCAATTATAGATTTGAATTTAGGCGTTTTGCAATTCTTTAATACTGAAACTTGTATTGCTCATTTCCTGCAAATTAGTTCCGCGTTAAGCACCCAAGTAATCATGAATGAGACGCGTGTTAACGGAACGTTGGGACGAGAACCAAGTACCAAATGAGATCCTGGAAAAGGTGCGTGCGTCAAAGTCACGAGTGAAATGAAAAAAAATTCTGTTATGATTGGTTTTTTTCCAATTGGCGCAAAATCACGAAAATCAAGTTATTTTATTCAAAATGCGGCTTTGACGTTTCTGCTTTCATTGTATTTCTTTAAGCGTCTTCATAAAATATTGTAAGTAGAAAAAAAGTTTAAAAACTCGAAACAAATTTATTACTCGATCGTGCGACTGCGAACAATTAGAGGCGAACTTCTATTAATGGCAGCCAAATAATTCGTGTCTTCGACTTCTGTTTCAAAGTCATGAATCACACACGAATCGCAAAATTTATCGAAATCCTACACGAGGAACGAGGTACGGGCCAGACGTCTTTTATTAGACGTTCACGTTTCACGTATCGATTCTCTGTTTTCTGTACCAGGTAATGCCGTCGTGATAGCGACAACATTCGAATGTAATCTGAGTAGAAAAATGCTGAATCTTGTACCAAAGCTCGAACCGGCACGATTATGAAAGATAATTAGGTTTATAGCTGAATCATGACCAATCAATTATTGTTCCAAGTATCGGAACGACGACGACGTAAAAATAATTCTCAATCTAGCAGAAAAAGTAACGAAAGATAGCAAATTATTAATGCGATCCAATTATACTCACTGAGCGTTTTATTTATCCAGTCGGCTAAATCTTCTTGAAGAGGTATGAGCTGGCGACTTTGCGCAGAGTGTATTCTTTCGTGATAAAATTCGGCATATTCCTCTTCTTCCGGCGAAGCTCTCGGTATGTCGGCCCTGGTGAAAACGGATACCGACGATGGTCCCCAACTGCTGCGATAACGAGTGTGCTGAGACGAGGGAAATCGATTCGTAAACGACATTTTCTTCTCGTGCTTCGGGACCCTTCGTGAGCCTGCTTCTTATTCGTGGCGATTCTTTTATATCAACTTCGGCTCTTGCACGCTTCTAGAAGCGCGACCGGAAATTTCCAGCTGCTGAAAAAAATTAATTTTTTTTTCATTGAGCGCACGGCACGGATTATGCAAATTTTCATTTCCGTTGTAAAATGTTTTGTCGTTTATAATACATAATATTAAAGAAGCAAAAAAACTGAATTGCTTGCTATATTAATTTGCATAAATTACTCCAAAGTTCTCTTGATTGAAAACTATTAAGTGTTTTCTGTAACGTCTTGGCAAAATTATAATTTTATCTCCGATTCGGTCACAACTGCGCAAAGATAACGGAAATTGGTTTGATTATTAATAATATTTTACTCCATGGAATTTCACAGAATATACGGATAAAATTATATTGATTAAATTTACCTAATTAATTGACTGGTTTTACATGCAACTGATGCGTGTAACCGTTATCGTTAACTTTCTCAACACGTTTGAAAAGATATGGGGATAAAGACAAATTTTCGGGGACAAAAAGGCTCAAATACGAGAGTCGAAGTGAAAGCAAAGGCGAAAATTCTAGCAATACCACAATCCTCGATTGTGAAAACAAAAAAAAGGCTGAGAGAATAATAAATTGTTCGGAGAAACTGAGGAAAATAAATTCTGCTCGGAAATAGTTTGCTTGAACTCTGGAGAGCGCTAGGTAACAAAAGAAGGGGGCATGCGAAGAAATAGTTATTCAGAATAATAACGAAGAGGTATTGTACAGGAGACCAAATTGTCTAGGGGTTTTGAAATAATCGACAAGGTACTCCTTTTCTGAAGAGACTTACTACAAAATACAACCAGGATTAAATTCAATTTAATTCAATTAGAATTGCCCACATTTTGAGGATGAAGCGATGGAGATGGGCAAAATTACGATGGGAAACTAAGACTGGAAACTCAAAGTAAAGATTAAGACTGAAAATCGGGTAAAGAGACTATGTGGTTGGACAAAAGTTTCATTATGAAGATCAATTCTGTTGCCCTATTTTACCATCATTTTAAAAAAATTGAGAAAATAATGTAGGTTTAGAAACTAAAGGAATGACGGAAGGACTCGGTAAAATTCTGAATTGCTAAGATCAAAATTCGATGTACGTTCAAAACATTGATATCTACAATAGAATCAGTAAAAGTGATTAATGAGCGTGTCATAAATAGTCTGGGAATTAATGCATATGATGACAACAATCGTTTAATCTTTCGTATTACTCTTTTCGAAGCTGGAAAATAAACTGAATATGTACAGTAATGTTATTACAATCGTTGCTTCTGCACTAGTTATTCATTTTCAATCATTTAAGAAAAATCGAAATAATCGGAATATTTCTTCCGTGGAACAAAAAACGAAAATTCAATCAGTAAAAAAAACTTTTGCATGTATAAAGAAGCCATATTCGGTAGCTCGATATATATGTCTAAATGTGTTTTGTTGTTTGTAACGTATAATCTGTGCAACCTTTAAGGGCCTTCGGTATATAATTATACTAATTATATAATAATATATACTGATCAATGATCCAGACAATGAAACTTTGCAGTAACTCCACCACAATTTCAAGTCGTCAAAGTTAATTTAGTAATGAAATGTATCTAAATTGCCCTTGAGAAATCAATAATTCATTATAACATGTTACATGGGGCTTATAAGAGCCCAAGCATGAAATTGTTCTGGAAAAATGTCATAATTCGAAGGTAATAAGTTTTGGAAAAAAGGCAATTCCATCTCACTGATTGACAACATAAAATGTCACAGTCATCTCCATAATGACAACTAATCAGAAAATCGCAAATAATATTAAACTTTATGATAATAATCAATTAACTTAATGGAATGTCCTGTTAATTAACGTGCTTCGAATGAGCAAGGACTGTGTTATGGACAGAGAAAAACTACTAACAACCGTTGCCCACAAGACGACTTGAATTGCACTCGAAGTACGAAACTGCAGTTAAGTATTTGAATAATTAACAAGAGTCACTTATTTACAGAGATGTTTGAGCAAATTTCTTATTTCTAAAATGTAACATCAGGAGAGAGGAAAAGTACATTAGACGTTTGCAATGGGCATTTCACTTTAAAAGTGTTGTCTTTCTTACGTACGCTTCGTTTCCACATTCACGAATCGATATTGTGAACACGATACGACCACGCAAGAAATGATTTCCATAAAGGGTTAACAATAGAATATCAAAGTTAGTACATTTGCAATAAGACCGAACAAAAAAATACCCAAGCAAAAGTATAAACTTCCTGAGCACGTAGCGTTTAATGAGCTCTCCGACGATTTTCTGAGAATTTACTTAAAATTATTACGTTATCGTTCGGTATTTGTTTTATCATGCCCGAAGCATTATAATTTAAAAATTAAAATACATGCTATAGTTCGAGCTTATTGCTTCTGTAGTAATTTTTTTACTCTTACTGAAAAAGTGGAATGTTTTACTTTTAATAGAGTCATTCAATTCCGATCATTCTTGGAGTAAAATTCCATTCCGAATGAGTAAAACTTCTCACCAAAAGATTTAGCGCGTAAGTTAAGTGAATCCAATTAAAAGAAAAACCTGATTTAAATTGCACGCAGTGTTTCTTAAGATATTTCGGGGCAACAAAGTGTAGGAGTTCGTATCAAAAGATACACAGAGTTTCCGAGGTCGTCGATGCTTTTTTACCGATTCGCGCCTACGACGTATACGCACCTAAGTGATGCACGGCCGTCCTCTATGATAAAGTAGTTGCCCAGTTTCGAGCACTATCATCTACTCAAGTACTCGGTAGCGCAATAAATTTTCACACTATCTGCTCTTTTTATTCATAAGACGTATCTACGAGTCTTCAATTTATGGCACTCCAATTCGAAATGGAAAACGATTCACGCAAAGGATTTAAAAATACCTACTCAAAAAATTTCAAGAATGATTGTGCAACTTTTTCAATTTTATACACTAAGAAAATAATATTGTAACATCTCTATCGTAGACGTGTCATATCGTAACTTTTACGATTTACATTGCATCAGTTACAATGCAAGTCGTAGAGTTCTGGATCTAGGATTGAAATTGTAACTCTCGTGTGCAAACGCGCACACAGTGCATCTATGGTAACTATAATGGTAACTATTGTAACCATCGAAAAGCAATAAGAGAAGTGGTCGTTTTTTCGCGTCTTTTAAAGTGCGACAATTTTTGTACCGAGTTGCAGAAATCTAATAACAACTGACTCTCGCGCATTTATAATAATATCATCTTCGACGTGTTGCAATTTTCAATCGTTAAGCTTTTCAGTTACAAAATGGATCGTTGAAAATCGCGATTTTTATACGTTAACTCTTACGATATGATATCACGCCAGTTACGATATCGTTTTCTCAGTGTAGGTCTATTTTACTCGCACGCTCAATCTTTGAAAGAGAAATTTTACTCATTCAAAGTGAGATTCCACTCCAAGAATGGTTCTATTTGGAGTGGAATTTGGTGCGTGCACTTGAAATTGTATCAAATTTGCAACTACTTTTTAGTATGAATAATAAAAGTTTCACCTTAAATAGCGGGAATCCACTTCCAAAGCCATCAACTCGAAGTATAGAGTGGAATTTTACTATAAAAGTTTAAGCGTGCGAGTAAGATGGAATACAAATTACTTGGAAGAGCGTTCTTCGTCGTACTTTCAAATAGAATGGGTTACACACGTGGGCGCTGCCCTTATTCGTTCGTACGTATGCATAAGCTGGATTATGCGTAATACGCCACGGAAATTTGCAGTGCAGGTACCACAAGCGCGGATGCGCGCGTATCATACGTGGGATACGTTCAATGGAAACAGGTATCCAATGTTTGAACGAATAGAAGGCTCTTTGATCCAGCTGCGTGGGTTTACTATCACACTATTACATACGTGAAATTCTAGAGTCATTTCATTACCAGTCCCCAGAGCATCGAAAGGCAACAAAGAAGTATACAGAAAGTGGGTAATCATCCTTTTCCACGTACGCTTCCTAGTAAAAAACTCTTTTCTCCGCTGTACAATGCAGTCGAGTTTTTTGTGTTTTGTCGAGAGTTTTTCTTCATTTCGGAACTTGTAGCTTTTCTTCAGATGAACAAGCGCCGGCTTTACACATTTGTAAAGGCATTTTTTCGAAACTTTTTACCTCTTTCCTGATTATAGCCACCTTCACATTCGTTCAAACGAAGAAAATCCCTGTCGTTCTTTCAATTCTTTCAAGTTTGTCGAGCAGATAATCGATTCACTTGCAGCTTGTTCCGTCAACTAGACAATGTTCGAACTCAATGCGAACGTTGTGTTTCCCCCACATAACGGAAGAACGAAATTCCATCGTAAAACGCAAATTCATCCTCTTTTACTGCACAATTCTTGAATGTTTCTTCTTGAAATTGAAATTAGTGGGAAGACTTGCCGAATGATAACGGGCATCTATAAAATGTCTCTAATCAACAATGACAATTACCTACTTTGATTAATGTGATTTGATGCTGGGCATGAATGGGATATTTGTATAGATGTATAATTTTATTGTGCCCTTATAAAGATAAAGAGCTGTTGAAACGTTGATACTAAACAATACGCGTTGCTAATCTTTCGAAACGCGGAAAATTTTTTGACTCGCAGCAATGAAATTGACTCTTAAATCTCTCCGGTATAAGTAAAAGGTAATTGAAATCGCGCATCTTTTGTAACCGCGTAGGTCGATTGCCGAACCCTTGCATCACTCCATGCACAAGTACACTCACGAGTATTAACAAGTACACAAATACGAAGGGCACAAGCTGAATCTTTTTGAGTGGAACTCGACACTTTTGGAGTGCATTTTTTCACTCTTATTAAAAGATTCGAATATTTCACACAACATCTGGAATGCAATGCAAATGAGTGCTATGATTTCATTTCAAAGATAAGCGGGACAAGCAAAATCTCAGACGGATAAACCCTTTCATCTCGACCTGCTCCAATCGATTCTTTTTCACGCTCTTGACGAAATAGCGATTCTGAGAGGCAAAAATGTTCTTTACATACAATAAAACAAAGAATCCAATGTTTTTGGAAGTAAAAAAAGAGGTACTTCGGAAACGAATTTGGTGACCTGTTTTTGAATGTTTCATGCTGACATGAAGCAACTTGAGAGATTACGGCGTGAAGTTTGAGGAATTTTAGAATCAAGTGCTGTGGTTAATTAAACTAGTCAATTAAAATGCTCAAACAGAGCGTGCCTTCTATCTAATTGCAACATTAAAGTGCTTTTTAACGCGCATCTCTGAAAAATGGGCTCCTATTGCGATAAAAATAAAAAGGGAGAAACTTTTTTTATAAGTTGTTTACAGAATTGATAAAACGTTCTTTTGACTAGTTTTTAAGCGGAGAAGGTTTCAAAATTTCAGATAGGATGAAAAACGTGTTTGCTCTTGTTTTTCGTCCGTTTGATTAATCGATTATTCAAGTCTACTAGTTCCCCTGTATTTACATGTCGTTTTCCAGCTTACTTTCATCTTTCGTAATTAATTATCCTGAGTGCCAACGCGCTTCCGAGCATCGCATCAAACGTAACTTTCGAATAAATAAGCCCACTTTGCATTAAACTGATGAGAGTGCATGTGAGAGTGCAGAAGTCCAGAGGTAATAGGTTGTACCAGATTTTATCTCGCGCCATGTATCGAGCCTCAAAAATAGGTACAACACTTTTTCACATGCATAGGAATACATTCACCCAATACATTTTTTTTCAACTTCTTGTAAGCTTCTCATTCAAAGGGCTGGTTTAAAAAACAAACGGTAAATAAACATTCTCTCGGTATGAACATTTTCCTAATTCTACGAGGTCCCAGCCACTCAATTTATTTTATAGACGTTTCGAACATTTTGTTCAAAAAAATACATTTGATAAAATGTACTGGAAATGACTTTGCATTATCAATTTCGCAAGAAAAAACTTTGATTAGGAACATATCAATCCTTTTTTGAGCTTCCTTCGAAACTGAATTATGGATATGTTACGTCCGGATTTGCATAACCACGTAACATAAATTGGTTAAAATAAAATATAAATTGTTGCAAAATTTAAACTTTCGTTATCAAGCACGTACGTACTCATCTAAATGTTTTTTAATTGGGAAATCAGAACGGGTATAAATCTAAATTGTTATTAATCTAAACTGTTTCCTTCGCTCGTTACTATTAATGTTCGAATCATAATGGCTATTAATCTAAATTGTTATTAACCACAATTTTTATCAATCTAAATTGTTATTAATCAAAATTATGAGTAATCTAAACTGTTTCCTGTAGAGGTAACAAGCGGCCTCTTCACTCGTCGATTATTAATGTGCAAATCGTAGAAATAGAAGTTAAGCATGCCCAAATATAGGAAAAAAGGAGGTCAAGGGAAATGGCTCGAAAACAAGTTGCCTCTTGTTTTCAAGAAACGAGATATCTTTAATTTTCGGATAATGTACCCTGGCTATTATAAACAGCCTGGCCTTTTTAGTCTGGGCGCTGTTTTCGCTCTGGGTTTTGCACAGTTTTTGGATTGTTACGCCGGAACCCTTGCCGGCCGCGTTCTTACTTCGGTGAGTCGCGTTTAATATTTAAAATGGTAAAACTGTTGTTCTGCTTGTTTTGGATTTTGATGAATAAATTTAGTTGTAACTTTAATATTTCTTGTCGCGTTTTCATTATTCTGCACTGCCTGACCCTCACAAAGGGTTCGGCATCTCAAAGCCGCGGCGCAGAGTCGGAGAACTTTCGCCCTCCGAAGGTTCGCGCTACCATATTCTAGATTTATTGTATAGTAAAAACCCATTTGTTACAGATATGTTTCTGAAATGTATATATTCATGAAATTTGTTTACAACACGTGCTCATTTGGAATAAAAAAATGTTATTGAAAGTATTTTTAAATCTTGAAAAGAATCGAGCGCTAATGGTCGACACGTCGATAAAATAGATTGATTGACTGCGAAATCGAAGGATAAAAAAAATGCTTCACTCCTTGGGAACTTATCTCACCGTTCCAGGGAAAGGCTGAATATTATTTCTAATAAATTACGATTATTTTTTGAATACGTGCAATATATTTATAATGTTTAAAGAAACTTCGAAATTGGTGCAAGAAATCGCTAGGAAGCAAAGTAATGTAGTGTTCGGGATGTACATATTGTATGATCGAAGTAATAAGACAGTTTTGGAGCGTGACCAACGTGAGAGGAGCACGCATTTGCTAGTAGTGAGCACAGCTGGAGCGTCCTTGAATCACGCGTATACAAATATTTTATAGTTGCGAAACTACGAATGAAAAGAAAAGAAAAAGTTTTTCAAGTGAGATTCAATGCCAATTTCGTTCATTTGTGAATGAAATCAATTTGTCACTAATTTTGTAAACGACAAAACAGAAACGCGCAATAAAGAAAGTTCGTTCAATTCGATTCGAAACAGTGTTTGGTTGGTAACAAGTCGATTTCGGCAATGATTATGAAGTTCAATCGATTAATGCTTTTTCCGAAAATTACTGATCATCCTTAATGTATGCTGATAATGATTCGTTGAAAAAAAAGCAATAAAAGCAGGTTTAAGTAAAGCGGATATAAGTGCTTAGTAACAATAAAACGTAATTTGTCTTTGTATGTATAGGCACTTTGACGAATTTAAATAATTAGAGGTAGAGGAAGCCTTAGGAATATATGGGCCACGATGAGGGCGTACAAGGGACGTTTTGTTCATAGTTTTGAGCATTTTCATTAATTATCTGTTGAGACTTGTAATTTCTCATGAAAAAAATTTTTTAAATGATGTTTTGTGACAGACAAATAATAGAGATCAGCGAAGGAGGGTGGGTCGTTGTCCGACGCCTTAGAAATTCTTTTTAATGGCTTTATGTGACAGTCGCATACTTGTACGAATGAGAGGATTTTAGCGTCTCTTTGAGACTCGTGACTCGTAATCGTCTACAAACTACAAGCCCAGAAACTCATTGTTACGTTTTTGGAATAACAAATTCTATTTAATCCTCTGAACTGATAAATGTAGAGATATGATTTCACCTTAAGCTTGGCATGATAAATTTGTATGATAACTTTAAGAACTTTGTAAGATTTCACAAAAAAGTTTATAAAGTAAACTCCTTTTTATTTTAAATCTCACTTATTTGGAGCCCATTTCTTTCATGTCATCACTCTCAGCTATTTTAACTAGATCAAAGGTGCCACGTTCTTTCGATTTAAAATAAATGAATTGTTCAAGTTTTGAACCACTTAAAATAAACGAGAGCTTACTGTATGTTGAAGTCCTCAAGGATAAAATGTAACGTTTTAAGATTCTTATTTTAACAATGTTTTTATGAAAATGATAATTACATGTTATCTGAAATGATTTTTTAATTAGAATTGAAAAAAAAATTAATTTTTACCTCGAAATGCTGCTTTATTCGTTTA
>JABFQM010001706.1:0-19162 GCA_022816865.1 Zelostemma sp. ZL-2020
AAACACGCTTGAGTAAAAAGTAAAAACAAAAAGGCTCTTTTGTAACGCATGAAAAAAAAACCCGCTTTTGCATAGACAAGCGCGTCTTGCGTGCATTCTTGAAGAAAAGTACCGTGTGTAGCATGTGCGGAATCGATTTCTCGACTCACGTGATTACGGCACTCGCACTCGTTACACAGTATACTATTATAAGGCTGCGATTGTTTGTACGTCGAATAAAAAAACACTAAACACTCTTAAATGTAACAGTAGCTGTAAATGAAAAGGTTGATTAATGGCGATATAAAAAGAAATAGGTGTATTACTTGATTATATGGTACTGAGAATTCGGAGCGAGTGAAAACTGCTTTCACCCGAACCGAATTTCGGAATAAAACTGAAATCTACGTGGTATACACTTAAATTCAAATAATCATCGAAATGCGAAGGCGCTTCGCGTCCCTTAAAGCTGCAGTTTTAAAGTGCACTTTGCGGTTTCAGAAGTAGCTCTAATTGTCATTCCCGCAGTTTTTCTTCATTAACGTGAAAAAATAAACGGCTAAATTTTTTTTCAGGGTGTTGTAATTTTCGAGAGCATTTTTTTCGCGAAGCAGATTTAGGGGATTCGGTCCATCATCTCATGTATTCGGAGAGGAAACTTTGAAGTGCTGTTCGGCCTGATGCGCGTGCAGGATGAAGGCTTTGAATGCGGCGAACGGACACAAAGAGCACCTGCGACACAATTATTGATTATTTAAACAAAAGAATTTTGCTGGATGTAAAATAAATGTTTCTTATTCGTCCGCGTTTTAAATTTTGTACGGAGAATTATCGATATGAATTAAGGATGTTAATACCCACTTGAACTGAGGTGGCTCGCACTTGTGCTTCAAATAGTTGCTCCACATTTTGTAGAACTTACTGCATTTAGTGCATGTATAGCCGAGCATTTGTTCGTTCATAAACATTTTTCGGTAGGAGACTGAAAGCAGAAAATTAAAGAGCGCATTAAAACCGGGGAAAAGTGCCGCGACTTCGTGGGCAACAAAAATCCGTCAATCAATGTTCACTGCACTCCAAAAAAAATCAAAAAATTTTAAGCACTACGAGATTCAACTACTTGTTTCTCTTTGTCATTGCGAAAGCTTCATTTTCACCTAAAAGTAGTACTTTTGTTAGGAATCCTGGAATGAAAAAAAAACGACTGGACAGAGCGGAGAGGAACAAATTTTTTTCGGGGTTTGCGCTTTAAAGTTTTACTTTTTTGTTTGTATTGTTGCTGTTTTTGCGTGGTTTTTATTAATGGTACTTTTTCGGGTCCAACGATGATCTTCGCGTTTTGGGAATGGATCTGAAAAAAGAAAAGATGGTTAGATGAAAATGGAAATTTAATTACGTTTTACTCGACCCTAGAAAAAAGCAAAATTGAATGTTTGGAAGGAAATTTATTGAATGTGATGAGGATGAATTTTATTTATATCGCGGTTTCGATCATACATGAAATCAAGTGAACATTTTTTAAACAAAATATAATGGTGTTATGAGTTCCCAAACAAAACCAGAAAAAAATGGAGATCCATCTTCGTTCTTCGTATCGTAATTTTCTTTTTTACAGCTTCGACTTTCTCGTTCCCTGCAAGAAAAAAAATTGTATTAAAAAAAACAAACATCATTTCAACTTTTTCAACATACCAAAAAAACTCGAAATTCATGGTGCGACTTTAATCTCAAAAAAGCATCAACAATTTTTTGAATTTCGTTTTATTTGGAGAAAACCGAAAAAATGCAGTCTAATCGACGACAGTAAATTTGAACGAAATTCGCACACAAAGAATCTTATTAACAATAATTCGAACTTGGCGACCTTAAATAATAATTAAAACGCTTAAAAAAATTATTCTTCAACATATTTCGCTACAAAAAAGAAACCATAAAAGGAGCTAATCACAATAACTCAACCGAATCCTCATCAACTAAAAAATACCAGAAAAATGTATCGATTCGATATTTTTCCAAAACAAAAAATTTAACTAAATCAATGACAGTTGAAGAATATAATTTTTTTTTAAATGAGAGATTATTTGAACAAATGCTTAGTCTTCAAAAAGTGTTTGCGAATTTTCAGACGATCCTCGGTCATAAAATTGCAGACGTGACAAAAGTGCACGCGTTTTCTTTCGAAATCGCAAAGATTCGCGTGGTGGTCCTTCAGTTTCCCAGGAGAGTTGAAAATTTTTCCGCAGTCCCAACACGGAAGTTCCATATTCAAAGCCGCGTCCATGCTTTCTTGCAAATTCTGAATAACTTTGTTCATGGCTTCCAGGATGTTTTCTTCGACTCGAACAACGTGATTGTTCCTCCTGATGTGATAGCGAATCTTCAAACGGTCGTTGCTCTTATACTTACAAACGCAGCAATTGTGCATATCCTTCGTTTCAAATTTGCATTCATGCGAGAGATGGAATTTAAAAGATGTCAAATTCGAATACGATTTTCCGCAGTCCCAGCAAGTGCTCCACTTCTTAAAATCCCGAGGAGCTTTCGTCACAGGGCGCACATCAGTTTTTACGGAGGACAAAAACTTCATCCTCTTAAGAACATTTTCCGTGGAATGTCCGGGCTCTCTTGATCGTTTCTTCGGGTTTTCATCAGGGAGATTCTCTTTCTCCGTCGGTGGAGTTTTTTCTTTGAGTTTCGGGTCGAGGAGTTCCTTCAGGGGAACGAGATTTATAGACGGAAGCGGCGCATCTTCCAGAGTTTCAGCGACGTCTTCGACCCCATCTTCTGGATCTGAAACGAAACACGATTTAGATTAGAGAAAGTAACCACGAGCGAAAACCTTCGACTTTAGAGATTTCGTACGAAGAAAGAACCTGCAAAAATCATTGAAGAAACGTGCGAAATTATACGGGAATCGATTCGTTTATTTATTTCTATGGTTACAAAAGATTTCTGTTGAAATCCTCTTAATACTTTCGACGATTGAACGCAGCAACATTATGAAAAAAAATGATAATGCAGCGAGCCCTTTGAAGCCTGCCAAATTGCACGCTTTTCACTCGGGAGATTTCTACTTGTGATGTCGTCTCTTGTGGTTCAGGACACACCATTTATGGGGGCTCTGGTACGAGCATTTGTCGCAAGTGAATTTGGAGGTGGCATTAACGCACTCAAACCTGTAAAAAAAATGTTCCATCGTTTTAATAAATATCCATTTGAACAGGACCGGATTAAAAATGAAATAAATACTTTTTGTGTCTCCACAAAGACCTAGAAACCGCGTATATTTTCCCGCAGTCGCCGCACTGAAATTTGTGTTCCCTTTTAGCCGGCGCGTTTGGGTTCTTAAAGCGCTGGAAGACAAAACTTTGGTCCCTGCACGGTTTCGTTGTAAACTCGGCCTTGAAGTTCCACTGCAATTGATCTGAAACAATGACAGTATATTTATTCCAATTCATCGTAAAAATCAGCTCCGAACAACAAACAATCAAACGAAGAATACGAAAAATGCTACGATGTGCTGTACAACATAAACGTGAGGTTCGTCAACATTTCAAGGCCTGCGAATGCGTTTCCATTTATTGTATTTGTCACATAAAAGTTACATCTCATGTGCCGATAATACTATCTTTATTCGTCCTAAAGTAGTGGCAATAATACGGGTAAATAATCAACAATTAAATAAAAGTATTCTTGCCAGAGATTGCGAGAAATGCCGGAGTTTATCGTACAAAAACGAGGATTTTTATAGTTTTTCTACCCAAGAAAAAAACTCTCAAATATACCTGAACACAGGATTTCGGGTCATACAAGGAAAGCGCACTTTACATTTTAATAGCACCATCATTCGAACGATTTGGACAAATCTCTGAAGTCGCTCGTCTGCGAAACGTCGGTGTTATGGACCGTCTTCATGTGCCTTCGAACGCAGAATGTGTAGCTGCTTCGGAAATTACACAAGTCGCATTGGAACTTCAATCCGCCGGTATTATGGACGTTCTTGATGTGGCGCTCCATATTCGCTTTGTAGTTACTTTTATACGGGCAATAACTGCAGGAAAATTTCGAGTATCTCGTGTCTTCTTTTCCCTCGCTTGATTTCAAGTGAGTCAGCATGTGGCGCTTCAGCAGGGATTTCAGGGCATAGATTTTTTTGCAGACGAAGCACGAGTGGGTTCTGTAAACCATCGTTCGAGCCTCGGTGCCCAACGACTTGGAATCCGGATTTAAGTAGCTCTCGGAACCCGACCAGGCTTTTTGATCTGGAACAAAACAGACAAAAGATGTAGAAAGAATGGTTCGATTGAATGGTCAGATTGCGAATGCCACTTGCGCGAAATGAATAGAAAGAAATGGAAAAAACGGATTTTGGTATGAATGCGATGTATTGTTTAATCGGATCATTATATACATGTTCGAAATTACATTATACGCGCTTGAGACGCGAATGCGCGACTAATTAAGCGACGGAATCGATTCCTAATTCGAGTAGCGTTTCTCTTTTCGCCTTGAACAATATTTCTTAAAGACGAAAAGACGCTGCAAATCTACTTACAATGTATTCGTTGATACGGTCCAGTAACATTAGACAGAATTTATGTTTACAGTAAAAAATTGTGGGTTAAAACAAAGAGAGAAAAATTGAAATCTTTGCACTTATCGATTAAACCGCGAAGCCCTATTGCTTTACTCTACGCGAATACAAATCTTGTGCGATTGTTAAACTTCGAATAAGTACGAGAAAATTTCATTGAGCGGCGCGAAAACGCGATTTAATATCAACTCGGCTCGATCATTTGAATTTGTTGGTGTTCTCGTACGATATGATACTTTAAAAATGTACTTATTCGAGCTCTGTAAGTGCAATGAGGGCAAGGAAACAGTGGATCCATTTGGCAGAAGTAATCCATGTGCTTTTTCAAACTTCTCCAATCACTGTAGCGTTTCAAGCATTTCAAGCAAACCAAATCTTCCTTGCAGCGCTTCCAAATTTCGGGCGGGAGACTTTTGCAAAAAAGTCGTCGTTTCTGGGAGGGATCTGGAACAGGGAAAATATACGTTCGCGGTGTTAAATTGCTTTCGACAACGTAAACGACACAGAAATTTACGAAAAAGGGGGGACGAGGCGCGAGAATTTTATTTTCGATTCGTACAAATGCGTCCCCTCAGTGCTCGTTTCCGCAATGAACGAGCTTCATGTGTCTCGTCACGCTCGATTTCTGCGTGAACTTTTTCTCGCAAAACACGCAGGAGAATTGCCGGTTCACTTGGCATTCCAATTGAACGTGGCGCTTCAAGCTACTTTTGTTCAAGTACGTTCTGCAGCAGCGTTCGCACGTCCAATTTCCTTCGGTCGGCTTGAAATTTGGCAAGAACCACAACTCATCTGAAAAGTAAACACGCCAATGTGGATTAATCGACATGATTGCGACAAGCGATGAAAGTATAAAAAGTTCACTAACGATGACAAGCGATACGGGACAAATCAAATGGGACAGTTTCGAAGAACGCAAGGACGTTTGGAATATATTCCGGCTTTATTTATCCCGCTACATAAATGGCTAACTGAAATAAGTTCTCGCCGACAGGAGAATGTTGTGAGTTTTTCGGAGGTGTCGCTGAAGACTCGCGTTCTGCGTGAAAGCTCTCGAGCAAATGTAGCAGGTGAAGTTTCTGCGACCCCCGCATTCGTACCTATCGAAAACGAATTTTTAGACAGTTTTTTTTCTCGTGGAGTTGAATTGTTTGTAGGGTATTGTTATTTACTTCAGATGCTTGAACAAATTCTGCCGAAATTTGTATCCTCTTCCGCAAATTCCGCATTTCAGGCTCAAATCTTCTTGAGCTAAGTAAGTCGAGTGTCGCGATCTTCGGTGGACTTGCATGGAGGACGAAGGAATATCTGAAACGAAAAAATCGTGGTCATTGTAACTAGATACTTTGTTATCGAAAACTCCCGCTCCGCGTTTCGGTTCCTTGGGTCGAGGTTTCTCGATTTGAAAAATGAAAGGAATGATTACTTCATTATTCACGTTTGAAACTTTGTTACAATGAAAGGAGAATGGGAAATGACTTCGTTACAAGATGTTAATTAGCATGGATTCGCAAGTTAGGACACTTCATTCGCCGTTTGAATTTAACGCAGTTTTGACACACACTTTTTTGCAAAATTAACAGTATTGTTGACATTTTTCGCGGAAGGAAAACAATATTTAAGGGGCATTGATTAAAACGAGAAACTTTATCGTGGAAACATGCATATATTCGTACAAAATAACATGTTTTTCGAAAGAAAGTTACGTATTCGTTCTCGATTTTGAAGATCAAAATCCAACATTCTTAATCTAGCATTCGCTTTATAAAGAATCGCACAAATTCCAAATTGTTCCAAATATTTAACACCAGCAATGTAACCTTTCAAAAACCTAAACAATAAATTTCCGTTTGAAAATTTTACATTCTAATCAGTTCATGATTAAATCATTTATTCACAAGAAAGTTTCAGAATTTATACAAAAAATGTATCCGATAATTAAAAGTACAAAAAAAATTCATTAAAATGTTTAAACTCTGGAGAAAAATACAGTCAAGTGCAAATCACTCAAAACACGTGCAATCGTGAAAGTCTCGCAAAGTTAAAATCCACCATCATCCATAATCCATAATCCACCGGAAAAAACGATATAGTTCTCGAAGACGTAAACGACGTTGCAACGTCGCGATCTATCACATAACGTGAGAAGTAACGAATCGTCTTTTCGGCGGGACTTCGATGTTGTGCGCTTTCGTGAAATGGAGTCGTAGATTTCCGTTTTGGGTATATTTCGCAGGGCATAAATGACACCTGTACTTCTTTTGCCCGCCACACTCGAACCTGAAATTCACATAGAATCTGAAAACTTTGCTCCCAGTAAAAAATAAGACCGTGAAATAAAGAACGAAAAAACGCACTTGATGTGTCTAATCAGACTGTGCTTTTTTTTATATCTCCTCTGGCACTGACTGCAAACCAAGGGCAACAACTCGGGCGGCAGTTTTTCAGAGTGACGAGATCTTCGGTAGAACTGCCCGAAATCTGAAACAAAACGAGTTTTTTCCGTCGTCAATTAGTCAGCTCGAATGAAATTCATCGCGTTACAAAAGTACAATACAATTTTGTTAGTCGGATTAAATACGTCGCGTTAATCATGTTTTTCACATCGAAATTAACATTATTTCCTTCCTCGATTTACACATTCAACGAGGCGTTTCCTTTTTTCCACCACGGTAAAAAAACGTTGTGATGGCGCAGAAAATGCTAGGGAATAGGCGCCGGTCATCGCAATCGAATCAAACGTGAATGTTTCAAACGATTCCGTTAAAAGCTAGAGCGATTTTTCGACTCCCGGTCCAGTTCCCAAAGGTACTTCGAAACCTGTAAAAAATAAAGACGTTACTCGACGAGAAGACCCACGAATCAAAGAAAATCTTCGCGACTTTCAAAAATGAAGACGAGTTAGACGTAGCAAAATTTTATTCACGCAGAATCGAATACATCGAAGGCTCTATCTTAAAACTACAGCAAAAACTCATGTTATTTGCAACTTGTCCACAACTTTCGAGCGACGATTCATATTTTTCTTAGGGGGGACATAGATATTGTGAAGCTTGAGAAGATGAAGCCGCAGGTTGTTGTTTTGCGTGTACTTGGCAGAACACAGATGACAGGAGAAATTCTTTTGCCCGCCACACTCAAACCTGAAATTCACAAAGAGTCTGAAAATTTTCCTGGGGTTAAAAAAAGCGAGGTAAAGAACAAAATAACGCACTTCATGTGCTTCGAGAGGCTCTCTGGCATCTTGTATTTTCTGTCGCACCTCGGGCACTTCAGATTCAATTGTTCTTCGGGTATGTTCAACGCGTGTCGCGAGGATCGTTGGTGCCCTAAAAAAATCATCGTTTTCCCAGAGAAACCTGTAACAGAAACAAAGCCTTTTTTTATAAACTTTCTCTCTCGACAAACGATTTTACGCAGAAACTGAAAATTGTGCTCACAGCGAACAATGAAAGCAACGAAACGAACTCTTGCTAAATTTTCGTGGAATATATTTGAGACTTGTCATCGTAAAACCAATACAATTTCGTCCGGGATAAATCGATTAACGTAAGATTGATTTTAGGTCACACACTAATAATTAAAAAAAGTATAAAATAAAACTCGAAGTCCGAAACGTCCTTCACTGCTTCCGGTTGGATCGAAAAGACCTGAATCCGTCCCAATCTTTGGAATTGGTCAGCGCCGTGCCCAAGGCATTGTAAAGCGCTTTTTCCGTCACGCGAACTCCGCTCGATTCGTCCAGGCTCTGATGCTCGAAAAAGTCTGAAAGAGAAAGTTGAAAAAATCAAAAGATCCTCGAAAGTCTGAAAACTCATTTCCTTACCTTTCAGACAATCGGCGAAAAACGTCTCCTTCAAAATGAGTTTACCCACGGAATGTTTGACCGCGGTGAATTTGAGCGCCACGTCCCTGGACATAAACTTCCTCAAAATGTTGGTCACGCTTTTGGTCAGGACGTTTTCGCGATCGAGCAAGAAAAACAGCGCCGCTATCTGCAAAAAATAAAAATTTCGTCAATTTTCGCGCGTTTCATTCGCGCCTGACAATCGGACTTACGAAATCCTGGCGGAATGTGGGATCTGTGCCGAGCCTGGTGTCGAAAACGTGAAAATCGCTCATGATTTTGAACGGCAAATCCAGATTGTACTCCTCCGTGAATCCCTTGACGTTGGATTTAACGATCCCCTTCGTCGACTCGAACATGCTCTTCAGATTGTGCTGGCTGTCGGAAACTTCTCTCACGTCTTGCCTCAGCAACCGTAAAACTGACATAATACATTTAAACTCTGCAAAAACATCAAAGAAGGATGAGAAACTGGGATTTTTCGCTTGGCAAGAATTTTAGAACGTCGACTCCATTCGATAAGTCGTATTTACAGGCATTGAAACACATCGTTTTACATACAATTCGATTGTATTTCGCGACAAATTCATTTTCGTACAATCTGTTACGTTACAACTTTTTTCCATCCCGATAATTTCGGCGGTACAAAAATGTTGTGGGCATGGAACAAGTGTCGCCGGAGACTGACGTTTTGGGTAAACGTCGAGCGGCACATGTGGCACGCGAAACTTCGTCTACCGCCGCATTCGTACTTGATGTGCGTATGAAGGTTCCTTTTCAATTTGTACAATTTTCCGCACTGGTGACAAGTTAATTGCTGCGTCGTCGCCGTGTCCGAAAAGTGGAAAACGCCTGCAAATAAAAATGGAACGAATTAGAAATGTTGCGGTTCCGACGCGAAGATTGATCATGAAAATGACGATGAAACCAAAAAAAGTGTTTCCGAATTCCAACGGTTCGCATCCGATGAAAGAGACACGCATTTTCGAGACTCGAAACGACGGTGCATTTTTATTTTTTACTGCTCGAAACAACATTTAATTACAAGATTTAGGCAGATTTAAAATTATTCGATGGTGTCCTTAAACATATCGCGATGCTTGTGTCAAGTCGATACAAAAATTATTCTACAAACACGTATAGATCTTATCCTAAAATTTCATCGAACATAAAAATGTCGGCATCATTTTAATTACAAATTACACATTAATTTTGTAAGCAATAAAACCAAATCGTGTTCTATTCATTTATGCGTCATACAAATTAATTATCGCTACACACGAAAACTGAGAAAAACTTGATGAAATTTGCGTATCCTTTGTTCAGTGACGACTCCGAACATGCCGATCGAGGTTACTTTTCTGGGCGAATTTCGAGCCGCAATAAGGGCACGTAAATTGAGGCTCCATATTGCATTCGTACCTGTAAAAAACGCAATCAACATTAAAAAAAGAGCAACAATTTGCGTGTTTAAAATCATCGAACAAAATTCAAAACGAGAGACCTTTGGTGTCTCCAAAGCGACGTGAAAAATGCGTAAGAGCGGTGACATTTGTAGCAAACGTGTTTCTTCTTCGTCAACTTCAACTTAAACGACTCCATGTCAATGTTCTTATCCCCTTTGACAATTTCTTTATTGCATTCGTATCTGTGCCGCATCAGAGAAGCTTTCAAGGCAAACGCTTTCTTGCAATCCGGGCAAAGGTATTTCCGAGATCCCCAGGGACTTTTCATACTTCCGGGAGTACCAGGACCATCAATTTGCGACATGGATCGCAAGCGTCTCAGATAAACATCCCTCGACGTCGAAGGTAGAGTCGGCACCGTCCAATTGGTCGCGCTGTAAATGTTCCCTGTAAAAAGGAAATGGATGATTATCGACAACGAAAACGCAAGGTTCATCGGGAACTAAACGAGGTACGGAAATTGCAAAGTGCTTTACAAATACATGGCCAAGTTCTCGGTTTATTTGTCCTCGGAAAATACAGTTCACCGGAGTCGAAAAAAAACGTGAAATACAGAGATTTAATGAGTTCAAAAGTTTTGCAAAAAGTCTTGTTGTACGCTGGACGCGGACGTGTCGTAATTTAAAGCGTTGTCGTAAACTCGCTGCTCGTTGTCGCACTGTGGAGAGTAATCCAAAAGTTGCTGGTGCCTCGCCATCATGTGCTTCATCAGACTCGTCATGTACCGAGTCCGATGCTCGCAAAAGTTACATCTGGAATTCAATGTTTTGCGGTTTTAAACTTGGGCGGAGAAAAATTGGACGGATTCGATTGTATGAAAACCCACTTGAATTTCGGAGCGACTTGACATTCGAAGGTCAAGTGTCTTTTTAGGTGAAATTTGTGCTTGTACGTCTTGCCGCATTGTGAGCACGCGTGTTTTTTGTACACCGGTTTATAATCTGAAACAAAAAGCATTTTGCGAATGAGTACAGATCAAAATGGAATGATAATTTGGCGGGTAAAGAATGGAAAATGTAGCGCGAAAATTGCGGGATGATTCGTGGTCGCAAATGTGTTTTGACAATTCATCTTTATTCGAAATCCATACAGTTCATACACTTTATGACGAATATTTAAAGCTCGTGATAAAAGATGAATTCAATTAACGTACAAGTATTACAGCGCTGACATCAATAGCTTTTATTATCGTGGAAGCTTTGGGAAATTGATCCCGATTGGGTAACATTTTTTCCGCTACGAGATGCCAAAGCTTAGGGCATTTTGCAGCTTTCGTAACTCAATATTCTGGGATTGAAACCTAGCTCGGAATGCTTCAGCATGTGATTCTTTAAGTGGGATTTGTAAGTCGATCTGTAAGAGCAATAATAGCACTTGAAAGTCGGCCTTCTCCCGCATTCGGTTCTCTCGTGCCTTCTCAAATTTTTCTGCTCGTAATATCGTCTATCGCAGTTGCTACATATGTAACAACCTTGTCCCCGGGATCTTCGTCTCGGTCGACCTGCAACAGTAAAAAAGTGTGTTACGTTTGACAAATGTCTGCTCAAGAAGCACAAAAAACATGTTCAATGAAAGCCTAAAAGGAAACGGGATTTCAAGTAGTGAATCATAAGTTTTTATTATACATCATAGTCGGTGTATTTCGCAGTTTCTTAAAGCCAAAAAATTATTTTTTCAACCGATAAACTTGTTACACAATATTTTTATTCATTCGTCATTTTTTTCGCAGTTTTACAAAAAAGACATTCGATAACTTTTGAAGTTATTTTTTAATGATTCGGTCAAAAATCCGAATTTAACAGTTTACTGGATCCAGATGTTCACGGTTGAATATTCGGATGAATATGCAGGATGTGTTTGGTGATGCTCGCTTTGTATTTGCTGAAATGTGGACCTAAAAATGTCGAATTGTTGATATTTTCTTCATTGCACGACTCAATATTGACACAGCATTAATAACTTACAGTAAGGGCATTTGTGCTTCGGGGCTTTTCCACATTCCACAATAACATGCCTGCGCAATGACCGTTTCGATTTGTACGACCTTCCGCATCGTAAACATTGGAAAAAAGACGTCTCTGGACACTGCAGAATCAGCCATTCTGAAAACAAGTAAAACTGAATTAGAAAAACGAGGTTTCATCGCAGCCAAACTATTTAGTAGCCTTACGTGTCAGTTTCGAATCCACTCTTGCGCCTTAAATTTCGCTAATCAACACAAGAACGCGTTGATTTCGCATCAAAATTGAAATTAAAGGAAACCCGATTCAAGGAAAAAAAGTTTACGGGCATATGTAAAAGGCACATTTTATGGATCTATCAACGATATATTTCATGTTTAATAACGAACTACGCGTTCAGTACAGTTGACAATGTTGAATATTTCGTCTTTGAATGAGTGAATGCTATGTACATTGCGAATTACATCGAAATATGCGGAAACATGAATTTCTAATTGGATGGCGATGAAGTGGGTTCAAGTAAAAAGTGTATAATTTATTCCGTTGTATAAAAATAATGATCCGCTCTACATGTACGTATTCGGTACTGTAAATGAAAGTTCGTTGCAGTAATCGCGAGGATTTTTAGAAACACGAACTCTTCAACGCCATCGATATTGAATTTTATTACAAGGACGATTAGAATATGCAATATTTAGGTCTAAGTACAAGTTTTTCAATCGCAGCGCAGAATTATCAAAATTTCATAAACCATCATTTATAAATCACTGGGATTTTTGTGCTCGAAAACTGTTTTACCAGACTAAGAATCGAAATAAAATAAGTTGGAAAATGCAACTTATTTAATTTCTATGTAACCTAACTTGAGTATACAAAATTAAAGAAAACAATTAAATCGTTGGGAAATGCTCTTCCCACGCGATGAAAATGGAAATGAAAATAAATAAAGCTGGAGAATTAATGTTTTGGTAATTGCAGATCACCGAGTTCAGGATTCAGATTGTTTTCGCCGGGCGGGTAAAAGTCGCTAAGCAATTTCATGTGCCGGCCATTCAAGTGAGTATTCAAACTCGATTTGTGTTTTGTCTGTTCGGGAATAAAAGAAGATAAATTAAAGACAGCGCGATCTTTCAAACGCAGTTTTGAAGGAAATACTCACTTTGTAAGGGCACAAATTGCAAAAAAATTTCGGTTCGACGCCGCACTCGTGCTGCAAAATATAATAAAACGATATAAAAAACGCGGAACAAAGGTTTTATCGATAGCATGATCAAAAGTATGCATTACCTTGAGATGTCTAGCCAAACTCGAGTAGTAATTGTAGACTTTACCACAATTTTTGCAGGGATAGGTGACCCTTTGCCGACTCGGAAAGTTGATCGTCTTAAAATCTGAAAAATGAAAAACAAACAAGTTGGTTTAATGCTCTCTCGACATTTACACGCGACATGATTGTTTCCCGAGTTCTTTCAATTGTTTTCATGGAGATGAACGTATTTTGGACATGTTTAGTTTATTAAACGAATTAATATAAGACACACATACGAGTATATTTACAAATGTAGACAATTATGGTAAATTATAATTACAGAACAAAAGATAAAAACTAAATTCGAAGGTATGTATATTAGTTTTGAAAAAGTATCTTACCGGATGATGAATGTTATTACACGAGAAGTACAATTGTTATAACAATCAAAGTTATAAAAAACAAGATTCGCTGAAAAGGGACATTTATTATTGAAGAGTTGGAGCCAAGTACAAATTTAATTTCATCATTTGGTACATTCGACGATGTTTACAATTACAATCTTCGAAGTGATATATTTTTTTTTTGATTATGGATACAAACTTTCGTAACTATATTTTTATCGCGTACATTTGGAACTTAATATAAATATTTATTTACATCATGTACAGCGCAACGAAAAAATCGCGAAACAAATAAAGTAACTTTGTAAATGTATTACCAAGTATAAAATTGCATTCTTTGTGGAAGGCCTTGAGTTTTGTATCGATGTAAGACCGATTTAGGTATAGAATAAATCTGAGCAGCTTTTCGTAGAGACATTCCAGCCTCAATCGCTGCCATTGCGTGCTTGACAATCTCTGGCGAGTGCTTTTGATATTTTGGTTGGTAAAGTTCGTACCTGTTGTCTGACTCATTCTTCAGACATTTCGGTTGGTATAATTGGCACTTGACGTCTGAAATACCAACATAGATACCTGCAAATTAAATGAAAAGTTCCATGTAATTCAATCACGTTTCAACAATTTTGCACAAAAGTAACGAGAAAATATGTACACTTGAAAACAACTAATTATGCCTTAAAAGTAAAATCTGCGATCGGTAGGAAGGTTCAGATGTAATGATGGGTGAGTACACAAAACATTGTACAAGTAGCGTTAGTAATGGTTGAGTGACGATTTTAATACTTAAACACCGTACATCGCTCGCTACAAATAATTTCTTTGTTCCGTAACGACTGCTGAGTTACATTATCAATAAACATATACCAAACGATACAAACTGCAGAAATTTGCTCGAATTAAAAACAACGCGATTTCCGCAGTTGGTTTTGGTGTGGAAATAAAATGTGAAATACTTGGTAGCACCATAGAATTACAACTTTGTGTAAATACTTTACGCTATTACGGTTTATAATCGAATTTCAATCGACGTAAACTTGTAACATCGAAAACAATTTTAGAACAATGAAATTCTGAACACAAAATTAAAAGTAAATTCTACTAAACTTGAATTAAGCATGAGTAAAAATTTTGTTCTACGAAGAAACAACCTTAAATAATAAAAGTAATCGTACAAATTGGTCCGAAATGCAATTTTTTACGAAGGAAAAAAAATTATGTAACATTTGATTGCAAGATACGTTTCCTGAATTTACTTAATCAAAATTTAACTGTTTTTAAGCGGCATAGAAAAATGTTAATAACAATAATTTTTCTTTTTTCTCCGTGTGCAAAGACTCCATTTACGAACAAAAGTTGAACATACGTCGATACGAATAAACTTCGAAACATTCAATTGCCAGCCTTATGCTTTCTCTTAATGTGGGACTTTAGGTTCCACTTCCGGTTCGAGCGATAGTTGCAAAACGGGCAACATTCGTCTTTAGTTGTGCCGCAAGATGTCTTGAGGTGCTCGATCAAGTGGTGCTTCCATTGATAAGTCTTGCAACATTTAATGCACTTGTACTTGAACGACTTCTCATCCTTCACGCGTATCGCTCTCGCGAAATGCATTTTTCTCGTCGATTGTGCCGCCCAATTAGTGACATACTGATGACTGCTTTTCATTTTCGAATTCACGGCGATGGGATCGCAGAGCGGTTGGGTTCTGTCTTTCTGCGAAATAATTTCGCAATCCGCATTTCCCTCCTGAATAAAAACTGCGTATTCACCCCAAGAATTTAGATCTGAAACAAAAGAATTATGTTACAAAATTACCCCAAGTACAAAAAAAAACCACGCCCCTTCGGTAACTTGTGCAACACTTAATTGCGTCAATTTTCCAATATTTCTTACAAACATTTAGGTGCGGTAGAAATGCATTCGACGTATATGTGAACACTCAAAATTTTATTCTTTAAATAAACTTATGGTACATGGTAAAAATTGGGCAAGTACATTGCATCATGTTGCATTTTTATACCACTTCAATTTACCTATAAAATAATTCGACGACAGTTTAAAAACATTTAATTGTACCTCTTAATTCGTAATTATAGTTATACCAAATTACAATAGTTTTCGAGTTTAGCGGTTTACACTACAAAACAACTCAGTCGCTTCGAGTAGACACCAAAAACGGAGTTCGGGTTTTGCATGGAAGACATCGTGAATACTGGGAGTTCTAACTTAAAAATGTTATTGCTAAAAAAACATGGATCGATTGATTTTCCGAGACCTCGAAACGCTTTCTGGAAAATACCTAATCTGTGACGTCGGTCGGCTTTTTTAGACACTTTTAATGCCTACTCCGCGACACCTCCAAATTTTTGTAGTGTATCATCGCGCGTGCACGCGTTTGATATGGCAGATAAGATTGGACTGTTTAAAAGTGCGATACTCGCACAAAGGACATCGCAGTTTTTTATCTTGGCAACAATAAATCTTTACATGCTCGTCGAGCTGTTTCTTTTTGCTGTACTCCTTCAAGCAATTAGGGCACTTCAATTTTGGTATCTCAGGTTCTTTCGGAGTTATCGGGACGCTGATTTTTTTCGGAGGCACCGGGACGCTGCTTTTTTTCAAAGAATCTCTCTTCTTCTTCGCGCCTCCTTCGTCCGAATCGACCTCTTGGTATTTCCGCGTTTTCCGTATCCTCGGCGACTTTCGCAAAACTTTCCGAGCAGTTCCAGTCTCGTCCTTTTCTTCTTTTATCCACGACGTGTCCTTCTCTTCGCTGTTTCCTGTAATCTTGTCGACGTCCTCAGTCTTTATTTCATCTATGGAAAGGATTTGATCGTGAAAATCGAAAACTCCGGTGAAGCAGCCCGTGATCTTCAGCTCGACCTCGTCGCCGTTTTGGTACTCCAGCGAACCTGAAATACGATAATTTGGATTAGAAAAAGACACAGATTTTACTACAAAACGACGGGTTCATCGGAACCAGTTGTTTTTACTTATAGAAACAATGGAAATCTGAAACACGATGAAAGGGCACAACAAGATGAAACAAATAATAGCAAAGATAGAACAAGATTGAAGAAAGTCGGAAACACAAAAATCATGAAGACACAACCGTGGTATATGTTGTTTGTATTCATATGTACACAAATTTATTTCGAAAAACGTTGTCAGCACATTACATTAGCACATATTTGGTTTGTAATACTGTCTTATCGAGTTCGTTTAATTGCTAATTTTTATGAGATTTCGCAATCTTGATAATTGTATAATTTTACATAAAAGTTAGTAGATCTCGCGTTACAGTCTTCAAGTACAAAACAGAAATGGATTAAACTTCAAAACAGCGACCTAACTTCCAACCCAAAGAAAAAAGAATTCAAGAAAAAAGCTTTTTCAGTAAAAATAGAAGTATTTCAACTTTAGATCGATGTCGCCATTCTGAAATTCTACCCAGTCATGAAATACATCGTACCACGTTGCTTATTCTCAAACACAATCGTCAAAACTTCATTATTTCTTAAACGTAATTTCGATCGAGTCATTAAAATAATTTCCGAGAATTCCGTCGTCTGTAATTACGCTTACTGTCTAAATTACAATACCCTTGTAACTGATAACGGAATTACGCTTAGGACACGTACAGTGAAAAGATATTTAGCGCAAGATATGTAATGGCATGATAAAAACCTAGCTATGGGTTAGTGGCGTTGATCTACGATCAAGTTATTATCGTTATCATTCGCAATGAGATCGAGACTTCGATTTCCGATCATTTTTCCTACGCTAGGTTACCAAAATTTGCCATGCAATTTTGCCGCGATTTTTTGTCAAAAAACCGCTTTTGTAAAAGACGTATTAAAAATACGAAACTGCTCTACTCGCGGGCTAGCTCGAAATAATTTTGCAACCGTCCTTTTTGTGCTGCCAGGCCCGTGAAAAAGGGCTGAAATATGCTTTTCAGTTTGAACCGTGATAATCGATATTAAAATATTACACGCATGATTACATGGGGACTAAACTATACCGAATTACGATGGAAATGAATATTGCTTATCAACTGACTAGACTAAGTTGTACTACATTTTTTTCCAAAATGCAATATTTAGTCTTAAATTATAAAAAGTATCGCCTCCGACACTTTCTTACTAATTGTAACGAAATACATTTGAGATTTTCCTTACAGTCTAGGAAAATAAAAGCGGAAAATTTCGCATGCCAATAAAGATTTTGGTGGGGGGTAAACGCCGTAAAATCATTTGTTTTTCTCGAATAAAAATTCTGGAATTGATGAGAAGAAAATGTAACATGTTTTGCTGGCAAAAAATGTGATATAGCTCTCGTTTTCCTGGACTATACGTAATTCCGAAATTGTCCGAAAATAAAAAATGCCATAAATGGACAAGTAGAATGTTACAAATTGTCGTTGAAACCAATACAGTTTTTGGACGAGAGAATGTTTTCGTGTATTCGCGAAAGCGGAATTGGAAGGAACTTTTTCGTTTCGGTATACCAATTGTTAATAATTACAACCTCACGATACCAAAATATAAGTACATATAGACCTATGCGCACTCAAACACCGTCAACAGTTTGAAACATTCTCGTACAAAATAATTTCTCTCATATTAAGAGTAAATTTCCGGGTCGTTTCCAGGCGACCGACCACACTCGGGAACAAGATTTTGTTGATTCAACAAAAGTTCTTCACATCTCAGATGCTGGGCTAAGACAGCACTTATTTACTTAATATTGTGCACGGATAGCAAGTGCTTGAGGAAACTCGCTTCTATCCTTGAACGGTAGGGGCAATATTTGCAAGAAAATTGTTGTTCGCAGGTGAAATTGCCGCAGCCCATCTACGAATATGAAAGGAATAAAATTATCAATGGGAACTCAATTCGCTCGTTGGTGTTTCATTAAAAAGGAAATTGTTCAGCGTACTTTCAAATGTTTCCGGAGATTCGACGCCCAAGAGTAAGTCTGCCCACATCTGGGACAAATAAACAGCCGTGGCTTCACAATTGGAAACAATGGAATATCTGCAAAGAAATTCACACGGCATACTGTAGTATGGATTTCAATATCGTACATTTACCAGCGAAGGAACAAACAATGTATTCGAGAAACTTAAAATTACTTTTCATCGGTATCAATCAACTTCAATGGGTTTCGGCATTTGGATTGTTCAAAGGATAACAAAACTAATTGAAACGTCGGAAAAAACACGCGAAATCGCGATAATTAAAAATTGGCGATACCAGTGAAGGAACGAATCAGAAAAAAGCGTTATTATTTCAAGAGTCGTAATTTGAAATTTTTTAAGTGTTCCTTTACTGGTGCACTCGCTCCAATTATTTGATGAACCAAAAGTAATGTAATTTCTTCGATCTAGAGTTCCCAAGAAAAATAGAACGTTCATTTTTCATTGCTGCAACAGCTGCAAATTTTGTCAAAAAGTGTGTCATAAAAACTTCATGAACTTAAATCACCTGGAAAAAATATATTGGACGAGGTTTTAATCGAATCGACAACTCGCGATGCTTTTTGTTTCGAATTATTATACATATTGCACTGTTCATTACGAATCGGAACAAAAAATGGAAAAATAAACTCGACACATCCAATAACGTGCAATCATTCCATGCGTATTACACAATAATGT
>JABFQM010001707.1:0-19155 GCA_022816865.1 Zelostemma sp. ZL-2020
CCTATCCATATTTTATTTATCTACTATTCGTATTCGCCTCTTCGTATGTATTTAGGGTGCGGCATATATACATCGTTACCAATGGACAAATCCCATCTTGGCTCGACATGGACAACGAAAGAGTAACTTTGGTCACGCACGACGACATTTTTCAGGACCAAAGCGATTTGCCGACTTTTTCTAGTCCCGCAATCGAGAGCCACATTCACCGGATCAACGGCCTTTCGGACAAATTTTTGTACTTGAACGACGACGTAATTTTAGGCGCCCCGGTTTATCCCGACGACTTCATCACGTACGCCAACGGCCAGAAAGTCTACTTGGCCTGGTCGGTGCCCGACTGCTCCGACGTCTGTCCCTGGACGTGGGTTAATGACGGGGCTTGCGATCTCTCGTGCAACAACTCATTGTGCGAATTCGATGGTACGGAAATGTTATTAATTTTTTTTCTCATTCGACGCCGATAAATTATATTTGCATGTTGAATATATAGGAGGCGACTGCGAGCAAACCTCGCTGCAAACTGATGATAGCGAGCCCATGGAGGAAGACGGCGACTATCGAGTACTCGAAGACACCGAGTCCAAAATCCAAAGCGAAAAGTTACTGCGACTCCTGAAAAGCGGCAAATACCCGAAAAAGTCGGGCCTCGGCGACGAGCTGATAATCCGAGCTCCCGGAGCCCACAAAGACAACAAGACTCTTACGGCAAACAACGTTTCTACCGAAAGCAGCGAATTAAGCGACTACCTCTTGCGAGTTTTGGAAAACATGCATGTCAAGTCTACAAACGTAACGAGGAACGCGACGAAAGTTGGGAAGCGTGAGATACGGCGTTACGTCAACGATGATATAATAAACCTGGTCCATCATATGAACGAGTCTGCCAAGGCCAACAAGCTGCGCTACGCCAACAGACTGAAGAACAAGTCCCGGCAGTTGGACACGTACGCGGAGTCGTTGCTGTACGTAAATCGCGTCTACAACAAAGCATATGGTTTCGAAAGACGACGCGTACCAGCTCACATGCCGCATCTTTTGGATAAGCAGATCGTAGCTGACATGCAGCAAAAGTTCCGCGCGGAATTTCGAAAAACTTCTGGCCACAGACTCCGCAACTCGAAGGACATGCAATTCGCATTTGCGTACTTTTATTTCCTTACCAGCGAGACGCGAATGATCCTCGCTGGCGAGGTTTTTGACATGTTCGATACGGATAAATCGAGGTAAACATTCCGTGGACTTGCAATTGGCAAATTGGGAGGAGTAAATTGGTTTATTGTTCAGGACGTGGTCGGACAGAGAAATACGAACCCTCTTGTCTAGGATGCACACTCTGCCGTTGGACTACAGTTTGGTCATGGACTTTGAAAATGACATTATCAATTGCTCTCGGAGAATCGAGCTTTCGGAGCCATCGGATCCACCGGCCGGGGAGCGATATTTAGATTCCAAGCTCGTAAGATCTCGCGTTTCATCATTTTATTATCTTTTTCGCCGTCTTCATGATATTTCATTGACTGATTTAGCCTGTAGTGACCAGGGTCACGAAAGAACTTGTCACTAAATGCGATCTAGTCGCGAAAAAGCTCGAGGCCACGTTTGGGAAAAGGAAACGGTGGGAGCACGAAATTATCAAGACTGACGGGAAGAACGAAATCTTTGAAATGCTGACCAGTAACATATCTCTAACCATACAATTGCTGGACGAAATTAGGAAATTGCCCAAGTGATATTTTTATGAAAGAAATTAAATTAAAGGAAATGAATGAATGTAAAAGGCAACTTTTTTTTTTTCAGGAAGTTTATCTGTCTGAACGACGATATGGATCCACTTCGAAAAACGGAAAACGACGTCGTGAGAGCTTTGCTGAATGACTTTTATCGCTCTTTGTATCCGCTACGAAGTAGCTTCGAACTACCTTCTCAGTACAGGAACCGATTTTCCCACCGATTCGCCCTGCACGAGTGGAGAGCTGGCCGAGCCAAAGCCAGAAATTTACTGTTGCTTCTTGTCACGATCCTACTTATTCTCACTCTTTTTTTATTATTTTATCATCAAGTTAGGCGATTTTTGAGGATTAGAACTCTTCCTTGTTTAGAGTAATGAGTTGTATTTATTAAAAAGTTCTGTAAAAATTGCCTCGATGCGGCGATTTTTATGTTCGGTAGTGTTTTCTGTGATAAATAATCATCTTTCTTAAGCATCGAATTTTTTATTTATATTTTTTAGTGTTACGAATACGAAAAGCAATCGATTTTTTTACTGGTTTGATGCTCAATGGAATTGTACATATTAATTCTAAAAAAGAACAATAAAAAGTTGAAAACATTTTTTACTTGCTTCATTTCTGAAAATCAAATGTTTGTAAATACTCTATGAAGAACTTTATGGTCTTTGATTTTTTTTTTCAAACTTGTGTTTTTCCGCGTTTTTTCGCATTTTTCCACTTTTACGAGGGATGAGATGTTTAATGGTCAAAGAACGAAAAAATTATTATAGTAAATTATGTAGTAAAAAGAAAGCCTAATGTATTTTGGCCCGTTTCACACAGAGTTCTCAAAGAAAGTCTTGGAAAATTTCAAATTCGAACTTGATCGGCGTGCCCAAAAGTTCCAAGTTCGAACTGCAGAGGACGACGGCGTCGTCATTTTAAAAAAATGCTCAAATTCATGTTTATCATCCAAATACATATTAAAACTTTTTGCAAGTGTTTTATACACTCGTTATCTATTGTCTTGTTCGCGAATTACTACATATATTTATTGCGTATACGCTAGTTTTACTAAATAGTGACCGCACACACGTGTGTCAGCGCGTGCGCGCGCTATCACACACACGCGCACCCAACACAAACGCAAACCACGAGGTCCACGAGGTGCCGCTCCGCACGAAATTTTTTTGCCCGCCCAATGCACACAGATCCACGGGCACACACACACACGTGACACACTTACGACGCCGCGACCGCCGTGGCCGTGACGCTCCGACTAATCGAGAAAAAAAACATTTTCGCATCCTAGAATTGTGGGTGACAAATTTCGATCTTGCGAGTATTACCGTGACGATGGTTACATGTGCGACGTGATAACGCGTTTGTTCGCGAACCCAGATCCGGGTAAGACCGACGAATCACGATTCCCAAAAAACCGTCAGTCGACTCGCGTCATTCGTGCACGAGTACAGTAATTCATTCACGGCAAATTTAAAAAAAATCAACGTGTTTCTTTGTTGCTTTTATTTGCGAGGTTTTTTATTTCAAAAACGTTGATAAAAATGACCAAATGTCTCATTATTCATAAGTTGTTATGATTTTTAAATTAATTTTGTTCGCAGGTGTTTTCTTACGTGCAGAAAATCGCGAATAAGAATAACTTGGACAACGTCAAACCGTAGTGATAATAAAAAAGAGGAACCAAAATGTCAAAAAGCGAAGAGCCCGGTTCGACCGGGGATACGGGTGAAAATTCCAACGAGTCCGCGGACACGACGTCTTCGAAAGGCGGAGGCGACTTTGAGACGAAAATCGAGACCGACCGAAGCAAGAGGTTCGAGTATCTGTTGAAGCAGACGGAGATTTTTTCCCATTTCATGACGAACAATCAGAAGGACAAGAGTCCGCTGAAAGTGAAAGCTGGCAGACCGAGGAAGCAGCCAACGGAAGCTCAAAAGACGGAAGCTGCGGCAAAATCTGCCGCTGCCGCAGCTACCGCGGCTGCTTCGGCTGCTTCGGCTACTTCGGCTGCTTCAACCACTTCGGCTTCCGGGGATGTATCGGACCACCGGCACAGCAAAACCGAGCAGGAAGAGGACGAGGAACTTCTTGCCGAACATAATACCAGCGTCGCTCCGATAACTCGTTTCGAGAGTTCGCCAAACTACATAAAAAACGGAGAACTGCGCGATTATCAGATTCGAGGACTTAACTGGATGATTTCCCTTTACGAGAATGGAATCAATGGCATTTTGGCCGATGAGATGGGCTTGGGTAAGAAAGATTGCCAACTCGATATTGAAATGATGTTAAATGAACTTTTTGTCCAGGTAAAACGTTGCAAACGATATCACTGCTCGGCTACATGAAGCACTTCCGTAACATCTGCGGACCGCACATAGTTGTTGTTCCCAAAACGACCCTGGCCAACTGGATGAACGAGTTCAAAAAGTGGTGTCCTTCCTTGCGAACCGTCTTTCTCATCGGCGACTCCGAGACCCGTAACGCCTTCATCCGTGACGTGATGCTGCCCGGCGAATGGGACGTCTGCGTAACGTCCTACGAGATGGTCCTGCGAGAGAAATGGGTTTTCAAAAAGTTCAACTGGCGCTACATGGTCGTCGACGAGGCTCACAGGCTTAAGAATGAGAAATCCAAACTGTCGGAGATTCTTCGCGAGTGCAAGACTGCCAACAGGCTCCTGCTTACGGGAACACCGTTGCAAAACAACCTTCACGAGCTTTGGTCTTTGCTGAATTTCCTGCTCCCCGACGTCTTCAACAGTGCCGATGACTTTGACTCCTGGTTCAATACCAACAGCTTCCTCGGGGACAATTCCTTGGTGGAGAGACTGCACGCGGTGCTGCGCCCGTTCTTGCTGCGAAGATTGAAATCCGAAGTGGAAAAAGGCCTAAAGCCGAAGAAGGAAATCAAGGTTTACATTGGACTGAGCAAGATGCAGCGCGAGTGGTACACGAAGGTGCTGATGAAAGACATCGACGTGGTCAACGGCGCTGGAAAGATCGAGAAGATGCGACTGCAGAACATTCTCATGCAGCTGCGAAAGTGCTGTAATCATCCTTATCTTTTCGACGGCGCCGAGCCTGGACCACCTTTCACGACCGACGAGCATTTGGTTTACAATTGCGGCAAAATGGTCATCCTGGACAAGCTGCTGCCCAAGCTACAGGAACAGCAGTCTCGAGTGCTGATTTTCAGCCAGATGACGAGGATGTTGGACATTCTGGAAGATTACTGCTACTGGAGAAGCTTTCATTATTGTCGTTTGGACGGTAACACGGCGCACGAGGACCGACAGCGACAAATCAACGAGTTCAACGAGCCGGGAAGCGAGAAATTCGTATTCATGCTGTCCACGCGTGCCGGTGGTTTGGGTATCAATTTAGCAACCGCGGACGTCGTTATTATATACGACTCGGATTGGAATCCTCAGATGGATTTGCAGGCCATGGATCGCGCGCATCGTATCGGCCAGCAGAAGCAAGTTCGAGTTTTCAGGTTCGAAAAGCAGGGACGGAGAGAGAGAGAGAGGGAGTTTCAGACGGAATATTTTCGATTGTATCGCAATTTGGCATTTTTTTTCTTTCCAGATTTATCACGGAGAATACGGTGGAGGAAAAAATTGTGGAACGCGCCGAGGTGAAATTGCGACTGGACAAGCTAGTTATTCAACAGGGACGTTTGATCGATGCCAAGCAGAATGCTCTGAACAAGGACGAGATGCTGAACATCATTAGGCACGGCGCGAACGAAGTGTTTGCTTCCAAGGACAGCGCCATCACCGACGAGGACATAGACACGATCCTGCAAAAAGGCGAAGCTAAAACCCAGGAGATCAAGGAAAAGTTGGAGACCATGGGAGAATCGTCGCTGCGCAACTTCACCGTTGACGCGCAGACCGATTCGGTTTATCAATTCGAGGGCCAGGATTACAGAGAGAAACAGAAGATGATGGGAATCGGTAAGAAAGTCGAGTCCAACGAATTTGCAGGGTTGTTTTTATATGACATGTTGCGTCGCGTCCACAGGAAACTGGATCGAGCCGCCGAAACGCGAGAGAAAGGCGAATTACGCGGTCGACGCGTACTTCCGCGAAGCCTTGCGAGTCTCCGAGCCGAAAGCGCCAAAGGCGCCGCGACCCCCGAAGCAGCCTATCGTTCAGGACTTTCAGTTCTTTCCACCTCGACTTTTCGAACTTCTCGATCAGGAAATCTACTACTTCCGGCAAACCGTCGGCTACAAGGTACCGAAGAATCTGGAACTCGGATCCGACGCCGCGAGGATCCAGAAAGAGGAACAGCGCAAAATCGACGACGCGCAGCCCCTCTCGGAGGAGGAGATCGCCGAGAAGGAGAAACTTTTAACGCAAGGCTTTACCAACTGGACGAAAAGGGACTTTAACCAGTTTATCAAAGCGAATGAGAAGTATGGCAGGGACGATATCGAGAACATCGCCAAGGAGGTCGAGGGCAAATCTCCGGAGGAAGTAATGGAATATTCCGCGGTCTTTTGGGAACGTTGCCACGAGCTCCAGGACATCGACAGGTTGGGATATTTTTCGATATTTTTTATCAACGTTTTTCGACTCGTTAAATTTGTTTGCATATTTATAATTGGATGTAATTTGTCAACACCGCAGGGTCATGGCTCAGATCGAACGCGGAGAGGCAAAAATACAGAGAAGAGCGGGCATCAAGAAAGCTCTGGACGCGAAAATGGCGAGGTACAGGGCGCCTTTCCACCAGCTCAGAATAGCTTACGGCACGAACAAGGGCAAGAATTATACCGAGGAGGAAGATCGTTTCCTCGTCTGCATGCTGCACAAACTTGGCTTCGACAAGGAAAACGTTTACGAGGAGCTGAGGGCGACCGTGCGCTCGGCACCGCAATTCCGCTTCGACTGGTTCGTCAAGTCCCGCACCGCGCTCGAGCTCCAGAGGCGCTGCAATACGCTCATCACGCTGATCGAACGCGAGAACCAGGAGCTCGAGGAGCGCGAACGACAGGAACGACGTAAGAAAGGTGGAAACTCGGGCGCGAAACCATCCTCCAAGCGCAAAACTGAGAACTTGCCGGCGCCGCAGCCGAGAAAGAAGAAGAAGTGAGCGCTCTTCCACTTTTCCACTTCGTCTTAATTACATACAATTTTTCACGATATTTTTTCGACACTTGGCAGACCATTCGTTTTTCACGTTTTTCCTGTTCAAATATGCTAAAATTGTACTATGCTCGTTGTCATAAATGTTGAGAATGTGAATTTATACATTAAGAACGTAGCCCTAATTTTTTATCCACGAAAACAAGCAGTGTACTTTTTAAATCGATCACCGACCAGAGTGTACAAAGTCAACTATTCATGTATCGCATGATTCGTCATTCGACACGAGCATCATTTCGGATCTTTTTTGCGCAGTGATAGCAGAGCTGGATAATTCTTGTCGACGATTATTATTTTTTATGTACCCTTAAGTAAGAATGTATGGATGAATGAATAAAAATATACACTTGCAACATTTCATCTTTTTTCGCCATTAAAAGCGTGCAGATTATTCGCATTGTTAATTTTTTGAGGATGGATTTATTTGCAAGATAAAAATCAGAGATTCGGGTACCAGTTATTGCGGAAAAACAAGCAAAATACTTGCATCCAGTTGTGAACGGACCAAAAGAAAAGCAGGATTTCGTTTCGCCTCAAATGCAAACCATCCAAAAAGAGCCTCCCGAAAAACACGATTACTTCGATAATTATGATGCACGATTGCATCATCAACCATGGGGCGAACAGCATAGGATAATTCTGGATAAGTATTACATTTTTATAACAAGCTTGTGATTTATTGAATTTTTTTTCGTCAATAATATCCACGTACCGTAATTGCACCCAGCATGAGTAGCGTCAAATGCTCGATACCCAAAATCGAAGTCACGAGTTTCAAATCCCTTTCAATATCCAGCGGGACTGCAATGTCAATTGTAAAATATTGTACGTTTTCCAAAATACTCAAACTCTCGCATTCGTAGTAAAATAAGTGTACCAATGTTCAAATGGGGCTGAGACATTGACTTGGGGTAAAGCTTGCAGTCCATTATGCGCATTATATCGAGGGCCGTAATTATCTAAAATTTTCGTTTTTCAAATGAAACAATTTTACAATTTCTTCCAAACCGAATATCTGAAATGGTCTAAAAAAACAATTAAACGAAGAAGGCCATATTTTCACGTTTTTCACAGAATTCTCAAAGACATTTTTATCAACTCAAACTTGATGGCGAATCGACCGATCCAAAAGTTCGGGGACTGCAGAGGGCGACAAAAATGCAGAAAATACGCAAAACTACGGGAAATGCCGGAAAGTAGGAAAAAATTATTAAGAAAAAAGAGAATGAGAAAACATAGGCAATGACAGTAATGCCAGTTTTTCAATTTTTGTCAGGGGATGAACTAACGGTCCCTATCAAGCCAAAAATGATGACGTATGCCGGACTCCCGATGTAGTTGTGATCGCATACTGCACATATGAGCCGTCCAATTTTCTGTAAACAACGACATTTTCGTTTGTTGAAATAAATAATTGCTCTATGATAATAGTTGAGGCGACTTTGTACAAGCTCGGCAAAACTTGGCGAATCGTACCATACATCCCCCGTCGTAGCTGCTGTGGTACTTTCTGCGGATTCTGATCCTCATATCGTCGATCCTCGTATTTCGCGTAAACGATAAAAATACAAATTAATCTGCAACTTGGAAAATTTGGAAGCGTTATTATGTCAAAAGTGTCAAACGTCGGCGTCTGGTGTTTTGGCAGGAATTCATAGTTGACATTGCGACATATCGACATTGATTCTTTCCTTTAATTTTAATAAGTTTTTAAAAAACCCGAAATATTACTCGCAAAGGGAAGGTTTGAGAAATTGAGAAAAAAAGATTAAGTTGCAGAGCGTTCTCTCTTTCATTTGCTCGACTTTTCTCGAGACATTTTCCATCAGGAACCTTTTGTTTTTCCAAATTTAAAGGTTTGAAAAGTTGCGCGATTTTCCCATGCGATGGGCAGCAGCGCCATCTCTGTTTGTTTCACATTTTTGTTACACTACTATTGAGACGCGCATGTGTGTGTGCGTGTGAATTAATCTTATAAACGTCAGAGAGAGAGAGACTCGAGACTCGCTCTCGTCGTCGATGAGTATCAATTTTGGAGGGAACTGTGATAGGTGCGTAAGAAAGTTTCATTCGATCTTCGTTTCCTTACAAATTCTTCACGCCTTTCCGCATGAAACATGTTGTCAAGTCTCGCCAATACCATTTCCCTTTGTCCGAATTACCGGTTTGTTTTTTGCGATCTCGACATTTTGCAACTGTAACGTCGCCTGCCTCCACTTTTCACTCGGCTGCATACCGTTTATTTTATTTTTAAGAGTTAAATCGGATAAAGATCGGCGTTGTTTGAGCAAATTTTGCCAAAGTTGCATATTTTCGCTATAGCGAATGTTATAACGGTCAGTGGCGGCTTCGCGTTCCGGATTCTGGGTAATCAACGCAAACGTGCGATAGTGTGCGTGTCTCTCGACGTACGCGCGCGTGTACGTGCACTTGGTTATTTTCAAAAACATCGAAGCTCAATTAAAAGTTGTCGTTGATTGCACTTGATTAATAAAAAACAACGTTGCTTCGCACGCCCGAAAAGTATTTTTAGTAGTTGGGTTCGAAAAAGCACATAACCTTGTAACAAACATCGTAAAAACAAATCAAACGAATGATTCCTCAAAAATAAATGAAACTTGAATTTTTTTTTCAGAATTCCGTAAAGTACAGAAGACATGGCAGACATTTCGGAAAACGAACCTTTCACCGATCCAGCGACAGCCATTTCCCAAGGCAAGCGCCACCTCCTGGTGCGCGACTACGGCATGGCTGTAGCAGCTTTGGCACGGGCTTGCGAGCTCCTTGCCCAGAAGCACGGCGACTCGTCGGACGAACTTGGGGAACCGTACCTTCTTTACGGCCGAGCTCTTTTATACTTGGCACGGGAAGACGCGGGTGTTTTAGGAACCGGAGTCCCTGGGAACGACGATGCCGAAGAGGAAGGCGACGAAGCTGGCGAAGAAGATGAAGAAGAAACAGAGGACAAGGCTGAAAAGGGGGAAGATGGAAAAGAAGAAGAGAAAGATAAGGAGGAAAAGGAAAAAGAGTCAAATACGATAGAAGACGAAAAAGGAGATGAGAAGAAAACAGAAGAAAAGACGGCGGAAGGTGCGTCTGGCAATAATGATAATGCCGTGGCGGGTACGAGCAAGGGTGACGTTCTCAGCAATGGAAAGAGCTCCAAAGCGGTGGAAAATGGAACTCCCGAGGACGAGGATGGCGAGGAGGAGGAGGAGGAGGGCAGCGACGACGTCAACAAGGAAGACGAAGAAGACGACATTCACAATTTACAAGTAAGAAATGCTTGAAATGAAAAAATTTAGAGTTTTGAGAAACGTTGATTAAAGTTGTTAATGTTTTAAGGTAGCCTGGGAAGTGCTCGAATTAGCGAAACTGGTGCTATTGAAACGTGGACCACCCGGTTGGAAACACTTGGCAGAGGCACATAAACTTTTGGGCGAAGTCGCGATGGAAACGGGGAATCACCAAGTTGCTCTCATAGATCTGAAGGCTTGCCTCGATCTGCTGAACCGGTCCGAGCTCGTAGACCCTAGAGCCATCGCCGAGACCCACTACCAATTGGGGGTAGCGCATTCTCTGCAAAATGAATTTGACGAGAGCATCGAGCAGTTCAACACAGCCACGAAGCTACTCGAGGCAAGAGTCAAGGAACTCGAAGATGCGAAGGAGCCCCCGAAAAGCAAAGATCCTTTCTATACGGTGGAAGGCGAGATCAAGGAGCTCAAGGGTCTTTTGCCGGAGATTCAAGAGAAGATCGCAGACATGAAAGATTTTAAACAAGAAGCTTACAAGTGAGTTTTCCGCGAAACGAAAGCAGCACGTTTTTCGATATAAATGACGATGATGATGTTGTTGTTTTATTAAAGGGCGGCTCTCGAAGGAATCAGAAGCAAGGTCGGAGAAGGAGGTTGCTCGAATGGAGCAGGACCAAGCGGCGAAAGCTCCAGCGCCTCGACGTCGGTTGTCTCGCCAAAACCAGCGAGCGACATATCCCACCTAGTGCGCAAAAAGCGCAAAATCGACGAGCCAGAAGCGGCGGCGCCTCCTCCCATGAAAAAACCATCTCTGTGAGAAAGAACCAAGTGGTTACCGTGCACATTGTACGAAACTTTGTTCCGTTCATGTTTCTTCGTTACAACTGATTTTTTTATCAAAGCTATAATTTTCTACCGCGATGCCAAATTATTCAATCAGCTTTGAATACGATTTTTCTTTTTTTGTATCTCTCAATTTTCCGGCTTGGTTTAAGAAATGTACCCGGGTGCTTTTTGGTATTCATTCTTCTTTTCTCTTCGCCATTACTTTAAGTTCTTATTTATTTTGATTTATTTTGATTTATTTTCTACGCTCGAAATTAAGTTTAAAGAATACCTTTCGCGAACTTGATTCTCAGATACTCGGCGTGAATTTTACCGATGTTTCGATGAGGAAAAAAAAAACCAGCAAAAGCTTTTGTATTTCTCGAAAAATTTATTCATTCATCGATGTAACTCGTTTAATTCATTTTTCGAATAAAATAACTTGATCACGCGATACGCTTGTATTTTTATTTTATAGTATAGAGATTCCTTGGACGGATTCGATTGAGATCTTTGAATGGCAACTGGCATTACATATAACACAGTTTTAGAATAAAATTAAAGCTGCTCGCAAATAGACACCTTTCATGAATTCAATCTCCGAGAAATTCTTCGATGCCATCCTCATTATCCGAAGTATTTTCTCGCTGAATGTTCATCTTGTAACCAAGGGTTTCGAGCAACTCGGGACTGTAATGGTAACTCAAGTTTATCCCGGGTACCAAACGCCTCAACTCCTCCACTGATTTTTGAGCCTTTTCCATTTCCCCGATACGAACGTAATGCTGCGATACGGTGGTGAATAAATCACCGATTCGCACGGCTTTCTCCAGTTCGTCGTTTTGAAGATCCAGTAAATGTCGCACGTGACTCATCGCCACGTCCGTTTCGCCCTTGTCGAAGAATCTGCGCAATCAAAGCCGCCGCCAAATAAGCCGAATTTCAATTTGAATAAATAAATAAATACTGACTTTTTGATCTCCAAGTAACGTTTGATCGTCGATATTCGTCCATTCACCATGATTATCGCTTTCCTGTGTATGTCAAGGTCTTTCGGCTCGCTGACTTTTCCCAGGCATTTCGAAGCCTGGTTCAGAGCTTCGACTGCCTTCTCGTAATTTCGATAATCGTCGATCTCCACGTCGGCGCAATTTACGTAAAAATTCGCCAGCAGATCCATGGCTTTGCCCTTCGAGTAGAAGGTGGTGATGCTTCTCAGCACCTCGGGCTGGTTCTGCCAGTCGAGCGTTTGCAAATAATTAGCCGCCATCACGTATATCTCTCTCTGCCTCGAAACCTGAGCGAAGAAACAAATTTTCTCGGTATCTCCCGACTTTAAAAGCGCCTTCATCGCCCGCGACTTGTTTCCCGCTTGGGTGAATTTCTTGGTCGCCAGGTGATAGTTGCCCTGCTCCAACGCGATCTCCCCGATTTTCTCCAAGGTCGAAATGCGCACGCGCTCGCGCTCCAAGTCCTTCTCCACCTGTGCGAAACGAACGAAAGGCATATCATAATTTGGCCCCAAAAAATGGCTCGTCGGTGCCTCAGCGTGTGGTGTGTACCTTGTCGATCGTCATTTTTTCAGCGAGATCTTCGCTCAACGCGACGTTGTGTTCCTGCATCAATCTCAGAGCCTCCAAATACTTTTTCCCCAGGGCCAACAAGTCGACGGCTTTTTCGATCTGCTCGTTCTCGACAAAGTACTCGGCGCATTTCTCGATTAGAGCTGGATCCGAGTCCGCGTTCACGTCCATGGCGATCAGTTGCAGCGCATTGAACTGGCGCGTTTTGAAGGCAAGGTCCAGCGCCTTGCGCAGCATTCCGGCTTTGTGGTACAAAAGAATCGCTCTATCCGACTGTTCGTTGGCTTCGTAGTATTTCGCAACGTCGATCTGCAACGGTTGCGGTGCCAATGTCGCCAGAGGCCACAGATCGTCCAACATGTCGTTCTCCTTTTCATGCAATTCGGACAGAAAGTTGATGAAAAATGCCTAAGAAAGTGTAAGAAAAGTAGTACACCACGTCCGCGCTTATAGAGGACAATAAATTGGCCCTATAACCGCGGACAAAGCGCCTCGAGAGATAGCCAAATAATGCACGTTCTACAAACTTTGCACATTCTTATCGCGTTGGTATACGCTTTGGCGCTCGTATAAAAGTGTATGGCTTGAGGGACGTTGTTTTTGGCGTCGTAATGCGCCGCTAAATGATAGGCGGACGCGGCGTGATTGTTTTTCGTCACGATGTCGCAGGCCTCTTCTTCGCGAGCCAGAAAACAGAGCAATCGCGTCATCGACAGCGTGTCCCGCGCTTTTTCGTAAAGCTTCAGAGCGCCTTCCAAATCCCCCGTCGATTCCACGTACTGAGCGTGCCACTTGATAATTTCCCTGCGAATATTGAGCATTTTTTTCGACAAAAAAGTGTACGTAGGCTGCTACCACTATACTGTGTACTATATAACTACTCACGGGTCGTCGGCATTTTTAAGATAATTCTCGAGTTCTCTGGGCGCCATCAGAAGCATCCTTGGGACCTCGAATCTGTGACAATCGGCTTTGCCGTACATTTCGATGGCCTCCGTGATTTTCCCTTCGCTTTCAAGAGCTTTCGCGTAATTATAGTAACACGTCTTTTCGCCAATTTTATTCTCGCTCCCGGCAAAGTCAACGGCCTCTTTGAACTTGTTGCGAGCTTCGAATAAAGAGCCCACCAGGTCCAGCCTTTTGGCTTCTCGAAAGAGACGCTCCGCGTCTTTCTGAAAATTAGCCCATGAGATATAAATTTTTTACTTCTTCGTTGTTATAGAAGCCTACATAAAGCTCCAGTTCAACGGCTAGGACGCCGACTTTAGCTTCCAGGCTCAAACTTTGATCTTGCATCGCTTCCCGTAATGCCCTGGCGCTTCTCGCCTGCTTCATGCGGCCCAAGCAGAGCATCGCCATGTCCAGCTGCTTCGTCTTTACGCACATCCGAGCCAGGCTTTTCCACACGGCCTCGTTCTTGATCGTTTTGATCGCCTTGAAAGCCTCGTCCATGTTGGCGATGCTCAAATGGTAGCAAAAGTCGAGAATCGCGGCTTTCGTTGCCGGATCGCAGCAGCTCCCGAGCTCTTCAAAGTCCCTCATTAGCATACGCTTGACTTCGCTTCCCGCGTTCGCCGACGTTTTCGAGTTCAAAATTGTTATACTCGGAGACTCGACGCTCAATAGTCGACAGTTGGGATCGCTCATCGCTCGAACATCCTGAAGCACGATTCCCTGCTCGGAAGTCGCGAACATCGAGACCAAAACAACGCTGGATTCAATTTCCTGCAACACGTCAACAACACGCAATCAGAGTTATTTCGCTCGAATTATTCCTTTGCTCTTCCTTTACTTCGTCCCGGGAAGATTCGCACGAATTCGCGTTTCGAGCCTCGACCTTCCGAGCTTGACACACGAGCAATCTTGGATCGTCGTTGTCCCAGCAATGAGCCGTAACTAGTCTTCCTCTGCACTTGGACACTCTGAAAATACGACTTTGATTGTCACGGCGAATCAACATAATCATAACGCCAAGCCAACTCGCTCACAAAGTATTGTCGTCGCCTTCGTTGCTCGCCGCGAAATCAAACTCGTGCAGCTTGTCGTTTTCGATTTCCCAAACGTAAAATACCGAGCTCGGCATAAGGTTCGACATGGCAATGGTGATGGAAACGAATCGGCAGTCGGAGTTGCTGCGCGCCTCGATAATCTCGGCAAAATCCTCGATCATCTCGGTAAGCGACGTTACCCTCGCGTGTAATTTGGCCTCGCGCTTTTCCAGATCCCAGATTTTCAGGATCCCATTCAAGGAGCCGACCGTCAGATACCGATTCGACAATTCCATCGTGATGGGCTCGCCTTCTTCGGGCAAACTCGCGAGTGTTTGTATAACGCTGCCTTCAACTGAGCGCAGTTGAATCGCTAAAGGCGTCAGCACGATTAAAACGCTCTCGCGGATTAGAATTTTTTCCGTGTCGCATTTGAAATTCGTTACAACCGTGCTGTTTAGAGCAGCAGCAGCAGCAGCGTTTTCTCGCTGAATTCTGTAAACCGCGACGATTCTGCCGGACGAAACTGCGACGTAATCCCTGTTAACTGCGACGAGTTGTGCCTGCGACACGAGTTGAGAGAAATGTCAAATGAGAGAAGAAATGTCGTGAAATTGTTCGAAATTTACCTGTATGTCGGTTTTGAGGGTGTGATTTCGATCGTCGCACTCGATGAAAATCCGAGTGGGACTCATTTGATAAGCGGAAACTCCGTCATTGCTCGCGGCGCACATTGGCTGTTGGTGCAAAATAAAAACGTTTGTGATGCAGTTGACGGCGAGCAGCGGATTACGGAGAAATACGGCGCCCCAGGTGAGCTGCTTGACGGTCCCGTGGACGGAACAGGACTCCGGGTACTGCGGCCAACTGAGTAGCTGCTCCGAGGACTCCGAGACCGGCGGCTTTCGTTTCCATAGATAAATCTTCCCCAGATTCGTACCCGCCGCCAAAGTTTCTGCGCGGACAATATACATGTACTATTTCCTTCTTTTCTTCCACCTTCAACCCAAGTCAGCAGAAACATGTTTACCGTTGTTTTTACAAAATGACAAACTCGTGCAAACTTGTTGTTGGGGGGAAGTAGTGGTAGTAGCAGCAGCAGCGACTGCCGTGTCGTTGTCAATGGGAGATTCCGGCGGCGAGAGGACGTACGTATCGCCGGAATGTAGGTCCCAGCATCGGATGGCCAATTCCCCGGTCAATATGGCTAATGTGTTGATATCGACCCAACACATGGCGGGCCCGGAACGAGACAAGTCTCCCTTTCCACTCAATTTCACCTCGAATAAATACCACCATTTAATCAACTATTTTAATTTCAAAAACTATTTTAATTTAAGCAACATAAATACTTTTGTTATTTCAACGAGTTTCCCGTTGTTGGGCTCCGCTTGGAAATATCCTATGTTGTAACCAGCGCTCATGACAACGAGAGAATCCCTAGTTTGATGATGCAGCAGAGAGAGAATAGCAGCACCGTTGGTGTCAAGGACATCGACGCACTGACCCTCGACGTCCACAAAAAAAACGATGCCTCGCGACGAAGCGGCGTAAAACGCGGGATTGTCTCTTTGGCCGGACGTGGAGGCCGTCGGTGCTGCTGTTCTAGGTCGCCAGGAACTGAAGAACGAATCCAGAGCCCTTTCGTCACCGGCAACAGCTGCTTTTGCCAAACCGCTAAAAAATCCTCATCCATGAACGAACAAGCAAATTTATCCTCGTTTATTAACGCATTCGCGTGTACCTAATATCGAGAGCTGCTTTGGGAGGAACGATTTTAAAAGCGATATGAACAAAGTAATCGTGCAATTCGTGATGAAACATCATTAAAAGTTGTCCTCTGGTGTCGATTTTCCATCCGATTATCGAGCCTGCCGTGTCGGCGGAGACCAATCGATTCCCGTGTTGACTCCATTGCAAAATCGTTATGGGATCTCGGTGCGGTGTCACCACGACGTTAAATTCGTTAGATCCGGTGTCCCCGGACCACATCTATGACGGGAAAAAAACAAAAAAAACATACATTACCGAAAAAATGAACGACTTTGTGGAAAGCGACGGCGGCGATACAGACTCGCAATTCTCCCGATTCCCATCCAGCGATCAATCTCCTTCGCTCGGGGTGCCAACAAATCGCTGTGACCTGGGCCACCGAATGTCCAGGAGATTCGACATCCGGTACTGCTTCTCCTTGGTCATCGTAAATCGTTATAAAACCACCTTTGTCCTGCGAATAAGAAGCGACGGCGAGAAACGGCAAATTCGGGTGCCAAACAGCAAAAGTGCTGATCGAGGCGATTTCGGGATTTTTTACTCGACTGTCGAAATACAGCGTCATTGCAAAGTTTGTTAATTCATCGCGTTTGCCCGGCGCACTTTCCGTATCGCATCTCTATAACAAAATTTACATCTCGCGTGCAAATTGCTTCACTCGTTCGAAAGCATGTTTTGCTTGTTTTCGAAGTAAAAAAAAGGGGCTTGTTAGTTAACGCGTTGCCCTTTGCTCGAGGTTTATTGCATTCGAAGAAACTGCTCGTAATGATTGTAATGATTGTAATAGGCAACGACTTTGACATTTGCTTGTTTGTTGATATGCTTGTCACCTGGGAAACTGCATAGCGGGGTTACGCTTCGGCACGCGCTACCTTGCTACCTGCGCAGGTACCGCGCTTTCGAGCGCGCGAGAGATTTGAAATTTAAATTTAAAGTGTATAAAGTCAAGTACTACATCATAAAAGATGCAAGTTTTGAAAAGGAATTGTTTCCGTCTGTTACACGAAATAATTTGCTCCATCATTTTCTGAGCTACTTTCTTGGCAACTCTCTGCGACCATGTTTTTCGAGTGTTTCTTGTTCGTTCTGATCGTGTTATTCGTATTTCATAATTGCACTCGATGCAGTAGTAAAGCCGCAAAGGAAATTGAGAAAATTCCTGGACCGCCGTACGCACTGCCGATTTTGGGAAACATTTTCCAAGCAGTTTTCATGAACGATGGCAAGTATACATTAATATGCGCTCGAAATCGAGACGAAGAAATGACCGATCATGGATCGATGTCAAATTTTTTCGAAATCTATTAATGAGAAGACGCTTTTTTTGCAATTTGAAAAGACAATTTTTGGCCGAGCATTGTTGAAAACCATGAAAAATACTTTCCGATTTGGCGGGTTTGGATTGCTCATTGGCCGGTAGTTAATCTCCTTCAGCCAGAGGATATCGAGGTAATCGCGGAGTTGAAGGGAAGAATAAAATTTTTCAGCAATAATTCTTGCAATACCATAATTGTTTCCAGGCGCTTTTGTCGACTCCAAAGCACATCGAAAAAGGCATAATGTACAAGTTTTTCGAAGCCTGGATGAGAAAAGATAATTTGTTCATCGCCTCTGGTACTCGGCGAATTATCCTATACATACATACATGTGCACTGCTTGGAAAAATTGCATCTTCTTGGGGGACATATTTTTTGCAGGAAAAGAGTGGCAGTCTCGTCGGAAACTGCTCTTGCCAGCGTTTCATTTCAACGTTTTACAAAAGTACGCCGAAGTCATCTTGGAGCATGGGATAAAACTCGTCGATAAGTTGAAAGCCGAAGATGAGGAAGTTGTCGTGGCTCTCGAGCATTTTTTAGCAAGATTTACCCTCAGTGCCATTTGCGGTAAATTTGCATACGATTCTCAAGCATAAATTATATATCAACGTCACGCGTTATATGTTTGAAGAGACAGCGATGGGGACATCGTTTCAAAATGTAGACGACAAAAAAATTGAAGAATACGAGGAAGCCTTAGACTTTGTTACCAAAATGGCGTTTTATAGGTATATTGAAAAAAAGCAATAAACAAAATTGAGCAAAGAGAATGCATGAAATGCTACTTAAATTCAGAGCGACGAGGCCTTGGTTGCACGTTAACTGGATTTTCAACAACTTGACACAGTTGGGTTGGAAGCAGAAAAAGGCCATCAAAGTCCTACACGATTTCTCGCTCGACGTGCGTGTGCAGTGCTTATTTATGCAATTGGCCAATTCTTTGGCGAGCTTTTATTCGCTTTTATTCGCTTCTCGTTCGTTTTAGATCATCAAAGATCGCAAAGAATATCACAAACGGACCAAAGGCAAATACCTGAAAGAGTTTGATGCTGGGGACAAAAACGAGGTTTACTTGAAACGAGGTAAATATTAGGTACTTATTTTCCATTTGCTTTTGGCGAATATTACTTATATGTACCGTCATTAGCCGCGAAGAAAAGAATGGCGATGCTCGATCTTTTGATAGCCGCGTCAAACGAGGGATCGGTAGACGACGACTTGATCAAAGAAGAAGTCGACGGTTTTATATTCGCAGGACACGATACATTGACGACTGCGCTCACCTATGCTATACAACTTTTGGCCGAACACACCGCCGTACAAGTAACAAAGCACAAAATTAAGTTGAAAACTTGAATATGTATAATGGCAAGGATAAAAAATGCTGATGTTGATGCGAAACACAGGTACGAGCGCGAGAAGAAGTGAATGAAATGTTCGATAGCAGCTGCGACGGAAAAGTCACGATGGCAGAGATGAACGCAAAGGTTCCCTATCTCGAGCGGTGCATCAAGGAAAG